>CM059189.1:112094588-112381592 GCA_030323885.1 Branchipolynoe longqiensis | reverse complement strand
ATCAAAGGTATGTGAACTCATTATATATTCTCTTTAAAAAAATTCAAATTATATGTTTTTTTATATTAATTGTTGTACTATAACCATATAACACTAATTTATAATATGTTAACTAATACTATTTTTCTTTAAAGGTTTTATCATAACCGGGTTTGGATGGACTTGAAATGTAATTTCACAATCATTACATACTACAATATCGTCACTATCGTCAAGCGGTTCGGCTAGGCTCGACTCGGTTCGGCTTAGTTCGACTAAACTGGAAAAGAAAACCTGTGATATCGTGATCAAAAGAACTATTTACAGACAACTGAAATTTTGGACAATATGGCAATATATTTTTGCTCATTATAATTCATTGTCATTTTTATGACAAAATTGTTATTACTGTGATTCTTGTCATATATAATACACTGCACACTATAAAGCGTATTTAGTTTTAAAAGGGTTAAGCTATACTGCAGTAATCAGAACCAAAACATGGCATCGCCCGCAATATAACGAAAACCACATGTGGTCCGGGTTGTTAAACCCAACAAGAAATAAATCCATAACTCACGGGCACCCCAAGCAGGATACCAATTTAAAAAAGTCGCATTCAAGTAACACTACCCCTGCAGAATGTTGGTCGCGTGTGTACCCCGCTGTGAAAGGGGCTTCGGTAAGATTGAAGACACGCGCACAAAACACTAAAATTGTTATTGCGGCTTGCCTCAAATTGTTATTGTGGTTACTCACTAAACTATAAATTGTGATAACAACCGCAAAATGGTATATACCTAATAAACAATGATTACCACGTAATCACAACTTATCTTAATTGTTCTTTTTTATAAAAACATATATAAAAAAGCCAATTGCATTAAATTTGTCTTTGTCTATTGCAACTAACAACAATTCAAAAAAAGTTACCATTCGAATTGCTCATTTAGCCAATGTGGAAATGCGAATCATAACACTGTATTTGATGTGCTTGTAAGTTTTTATAGTCAACCCGAGCCTTCAAGGCTATATATATATAGCGCATGCGCAGACATCGTTAAAAGTTATCATTCGAATCAACCATTTAGGTTTAAATGCGAATCATAACACTGCTTTTAATTTAGTGTGCTTGTAAGTTTTATAGTCAACCCGAGACTTCGGGGCTATATAGCTCGCGCAGACGCAGACGCCGGTGTACGGCCTTCAAGCTCGTACACCGGCGTCTGCGCGCGCGCAGATTCCTAAAAGCTTCTTTTTTTAATAACCACACACATAACCATTCGGTATTACGGCAGTTACAAATATAACTAAAATTACAAAAAAATCAATCACCGGATGTCATACATTTTCGGGTTTTTTTAAATTTTGGTTTCGGTTTCGGTTTCGGTTTCGGTTTCGCTTTCGGTATTACGACAGTTACAAATATAACTAAAATTACAAAAATCAACCACCGGATGTCATACATTTCCGGTTTCGGTATTGCGACAGCAACAAATATAACCACCGGAGTACTCACCGGATATCTTACATTTGGCATTACGTCAGCAGTACCCGCCAAAATTCAAAATTCAAAAGCACGTGTCACGTGCCAATGTTTACTAAACGACAAAACACCCTCCCACCCGAAAAACGACTCTAGTCCCACGGACCACACCAAAAACACGTGCCAATGTTTACATACCCCCCCAAAAGCACGTGCCAATGTTTACATACCCCCCCAAAAGCACGTGCCAATGTTTACAAAATGGACCACAAACAACAGTTCGTATCTGTCAATCAAACGAATACTCAACGAACATTGGCTGAAACCAACTGTCAATCAAAATAGGCCACGCCCCCTTTTGGTGGGGGTGCACACACACGCACACACAATTGGCAAAAAGTCGAGTAAAAGGACCATATAGTGCGCGCAAACACACGGTACCATTCCATAGACTCAAGCCTTAAGCGCCGAATGGAACTTTTTAACACCCTATCTAGGTCAAACCCCCAAACTTGACATAGTTTCATACACCCTTATTTGGGCAGGGGCGTGACCTAGATACATAAATTTGCATAAATTAACTAAATCAAGCCTTCCTATTGGCTGAGACAAAACACCCTCCCACCCTAAACAACTCTAGTCCCACGGAGTAACGGTCACGTGACCAAAATACTCGTCGCTGATTGGCTGCTTTATTCCCCGACTCTGACCCATAGGCTTCTATACGTTAAATAAGTCCTAGATAAGTCTACTGGTGTTATTTAGATCTTATTTAGGTACTATTTAGATAGTATTTAGGTACTCCTTTAGGTACTCATTTAGGTACCTCATTAAGTAGTCCTGTTAGTACTATCTACGTATATTTAGGTATTATTTACGTCATATTTAGGTACAGTTTATCCTCTATTTAAGTCTATTTAGAGCATCTTTATTTCATGTACTATTCTTGTTCTGAATTGTTAGCAACCCTTTCTTCTGGGATATTGCCTGACTGAGATCAAGTCTGTTCGCGAAGCATCAAACACAGAGTTAGACTAGCCAAGCTGCCATCTCCGTTATGCACCCATACAGCTTTGGTGCAGCTGGAGGTGACTGGTGTAGTCAACTGGAGGACTACGTCACGGCAAGGCATGCCTAAGATGATGCCACTCTGAGGATGTAGCAGGAACATATACATAGTATATGAGAATTGCATGAGTCAGACTTTAAGGCAATAAGTGCCCTGTTGTCAATTTAGAGCATACTGATGTTAGATAGCTTCTATGAGTTTGGGCATATGCTATATTTAAACAACTAGATATATCAGGATGATCATACTAATCTACTTTATTTAATGTCAAGCAACTTTTATTTTAAAGGGTTAACTTCGGTGATATTTGTAATATAAACATCCCAAAAGATAAACTACCAGGCCAATGTGGGTTGGCGCTAGACTGGAGGCAGTCATAAATGATTCACAGGAGTTAGTCCCTTATTTTATTAATGGGTGCGTTTAAAATGCAGAAGTTGTGGTGCTTCAGGCAATACGTCAGACCCACCCATGCGCCTCATAACTCCCATAGGGAATTGCGTTCATGGTGACCCTATTCATAGAGTGGGTTTGTTCATGGACATCAATATATGATAGTGTAGTAGTCGGCCCTGACCTCTCAGGCGAGGAGCTGCATGTACAGGTTGGCGTGGGTAAGGGAGGGGGATGATATCAGGGAGCCGAGGTGGTGTAATGGTTAGCACATTTTACAGGAATGCAATATATGTGGGTTCGATTCCCACTCCAAGCGAAATATTTCCTATTTTCCTCATCCTAACGACAATACCTTAAAGCTGCATACTCCAATGAAAGAGGCATATGTTCGAGAGTATTCCACATGGCTACAATTTAATATCTTATTCATATACTGGGGTACTTTTGAAACCATTTTTGCCGTGTAGGAGAAATAAGAACTTAATTCACATCCGAAGCACATGGTGTCTGGTATTTTGCCATGTTTTCGAAATTAATTTTGCATGTTTGTCACTGCCTACAGAGAGACTTGAACCCACATTTCTGCCATTCTTTGAACCGTCTAGTAGTATTGTGTACTACTATACTAGTAACAGGACCTGTTTTTCGGTGTCTGCCCTTGCCTTCTGACGTGAGTTACGCCCGTTAGATAATTAGTAGTATTAGTGTATGCTACATATATACACGCAACACACCGGACCCAGCCATTCAATTCTCAACACGCAGCGATTCTGGTCACGGCTCCTGTGTAATTGCTATCTGATTATAAGCTAGGCTATACCATAAAGCAGACACTAAGCACGCAATGCATCCTGGTCATGGCCCCAGTGGCACTGACTTCAAGTAATCCATGTGCATATCTGCACACAATAGGCCCCTACCTCACGCGCAAACTAACCAGACATGTGGTCCTGGTCACGGAACCATCGTCTGGTTTATTGGAACCACATAGAGCAGCATGCTTTGGTCTGGACAATATAGTCGAGACCGAAGCATTAACTTAGATTTGATCAAATATGTTCAACGTAGGTAATACTGCATTCATCAAAATTGAATTACCCTTGACAGATTGATTGATTGGTGCTTGCTTTACGCCGTGTCGGCAGCATAGGCCATATTCACGGCGAGCCCTTGCCAGATTTAACGTAGATATTACTGCATTAAACAACGTTGCATTGTCCTGGACATATTGACTGTAAATATTATTGAATTCATTAACGTTGAATTATACTATTCAATTTTAACTTAGATATTATTGCATTTCGCAACGTTGAATTTTACTATACATTTTGAACGTGAATATGACTAGATTCCTCAACGATGAATTTTACTATACATTTTGAACGTGAATATGACTAGATTCCTCAACGTTGAATTTTACTATACATTTTGAACGTGAATATGACTAGATTCCTCAACGATGAATTTTACTATACATTTTGAACGTGAATATGACTAGATTCCTCAACGATGAATTTTACTATACATTTTGAACGTGAATATGACTAGATTCCTCAACGTTGAATTTTACTATACATTTTGAACGTGAATATGACTAGATTCCTCAACGATGAATTTTACTATACATTTTGAACGTGAATATGACTAGATTCCTCAACGATGAATTTTACTATACATTTTGAACGTGAATATGACTAGATTCTATGTTGAATTTTACTATACCATTTGAACGTGAATATGACTAGATTCCTCAACGATGAATATTAATATACATTTTGAAAGTGATAAGATCGATTTCTTCACGTTGAATTTTTTCTATACATTGAACGTGAAATTACTAGTTCTCACGATGATTTAATATACATTTTTGAACGTGAATATGACTAGATTTCAACGATGAATTTTATATTAGATTTTGAGTGAATTGATAGTTCTCAACGTTGATTTTACTAACATTTTGAAGTGAATATGACTAGATTCCTCAACGATGAATTTTACTATACATTTTGAACGTGAATATGACTAGATTCCTCAACGATGAATTTTACTATACATTTTGAACGTGAATATGGAGCAATGGAGAAAAGAGAAGGAATATAAACAATTAAGTTGTTGATATAAACAATTAAGTTGTTAAGGGTTTGATTCCAATGTTTATCTCCATTTAACGATTGGCGTTTACAGGGTTTTGCGCCTGAACTCTTCTTATACTTTCAAACTAAACTTAAGTACAATATGTCAAACCGTCTGTAATATTCATCTAAAGAATTATATGACAGTCACTAACATTCATAGCGCAACAGGTTATTTACCCCACCACCTCCTCCACAAGCAACCGTACTCAAATATATGACGCGTTCAGCAAGGCATCCTGGTCCTGGCTCCAATAGTACCGACTCAAAGTAATATCTGCGCATGGGTTCACACAATAGCCCCTACCTCACACGCACACTAATCAGACAGGTGATCCTGGTCATGGCACCAGCTAAAAATGTATATGGCAGGCACTCAATATTTATGGACTTTACTAATCATAGCGCAACAGGTTCTCTACCGCCCCGACCGCCTCCCCACCCCTGCCTCTCCCACCTGTCACCCATAGGCAGTCAGGCTCTCATCTAAGGCGGGCTTAGCATGACCACCATCATGTCTCCCCCCGCTCACATGACAGGCGTGCACCGGAAGTGGCACCGGAAGTGGCGCCGGAAGTGGCACCGGAAGTGGCACCAGAAGTGGCCAGCTCATGTATATCTTAAGCCCTGCTGGAGGAAGACGTCAAAGCCAAAGCCAGCCTTAGCCAACACTCACCTCCCCAACCCACACCCCACAATCCACACTCCACACTCACCCCCCCCGACACGTACCCAAACTTCACCCTCAGCTCCCACGCCCAACCCCACACCCGACAATCCACACTCCACACTCACATCCCACACTCACTTCACCGGTACCGCTCACCCCACACTCCCCTTCCCCCACCCACCCCCACACACTCCACACCCACCTTCCCCGTCCACGCCGACCCAACCGCACACCCTCCACTCCCACCTCCCCCTTTCACCCACGCGTACAACAGCCCCACCCCCCCGCCCCACACATACTCCACACTCACTTCCCGTGTCCACCCCCCCCCCTCACCCCCCGCACCCCCCCCACAAGTAATGTCTAGTAGAGCGCGCCACCAGGTCTACCTGGGGTTAATCCTGCCACATTGCTCAGTGCGCATGCGCATGCTCGTCACGCACCGTGTCAACACCAGGCGGCGCCTGAGGTGCTTACCTTGCCTTTTTTCTGTCCCTTTATCCATTTTTGGTGCTTAGTTCTTAGGACAAAGACATTGTTTCCTAGGACAAAGACAGAACACGAGGGAAAGGAATAAAACAAGGGACGGCAACAAACCGCAAGTATGATTCAGTTTCACCGAAGGGAAACTTTAGGATAAATCACAAAATAAAGCATTCTGATAGATAGCAAGGATGCGTGGAATAAACTGTGATATTTATCCAGATGGCATTGGCCAAATGAGTTGACTGGCACTGAAAGACGGTAACTAGAGAGGATATACGAGAACTGAAGAACAAGAACGAGAAGTTAAGAGAAGTTAAGAGAACCGACGAGTAGTTAAAGCTGCATATTCCGATTTTCGTGGAACAGATTATATAAATATTATTTATAGAACTAACCCTTTAGCGTCTATGGTGGGGCTACTCACAGTTGCTTGAGCGGCCTGGGCCCATTCGGTTGCTCACAAACCGCTTGCGTGCAGCATACGTGTTTACGCGTCACCGACTATCAGTCCCATTTGCCACACAATTGTGTTCAAGTAAATAAATCGGTAGGCTGATAATATTTGGCCAGTCAGAGACATTGTTATCAACCAATCACTTATTGTCTTGTCTTTATTGAGATCCAAATAATAAAACAAAATCAATTCTCCAGAATTGATTTTACATATCTAGCTTTGATAATGATGCATTTATTAAGCATGTTGGGCCAAATTGAAGGGAATACTAGGGTATTGCAATACCTCAGGGAGTTTGACGCCCCTGCCCTGTGGAGTTGTAAACCACTGCCTTGTGGTACAGGTTCTTGACATAACCGAAGGCTAAGGAAGCAAACCCTGAACAGAAAACCATGTTACTGTGGCAGCATCAAGGGCGGTTGATGAGGCTAACCTGGAAGGACAAAGTGACAAATAAGGAAATACTCTAACGGGCAAGGCTGCCCTCTATGGAAGATCTTCTGATCAAAAAGAATCTCCAGTGGACTGGACCCCTCATGAGGATGTCATCAGACAGCTACCAAAGCAGATCCTCTACTCTCAACTGTCTTCTGGTTACAGAAAGAGAGGGCGCCCTCATCTCCGGTTCAAGGATACCATCAAGAGCAACCTGAAGCTGAGAGACATTGAGACCGACTCATGGACATTACTCTCACAGCAGAGAGCTAAATGGAGAGCGACAGTCAAGTAATGAAAGCAGTCTTTGTCGTATCACAACCAACAGCATGATGATGATGATGATGATGATGACTAAGGCAATTTACTAAAATCTATTAGTGCTGAAGCCTATGGTGTCAGAGTCTTGCCACGCTTCTAAAAATAATCCTATATGGTTGCATTTCAGATATCTCCGAACTTAGCCATTTAAAATAAAATAGACTTCAAGCTAAAGTAAGATAGCTTATGACAATCAATTAAATATATTTATCTCAGAAAAATGATCGAAACCCCAAACCATCGGAATATGCAACTTTAACTAAAGTTTGCTTGTGTGTTGGCGTTTTACGTCCTAGGAACATATACTTGTGATGAGGTATGTCTATAAGCGACCAGCTGGGATGAGATATAACGAGAAGGGTCGCAAACTAACGAGAACTTATGAGAATGGATAAGTAGGAAAGGTTATTGGTAGGTGGCTGTTGGAGTTTTACGTCCTGGCAAAATCTAAGGTTGATCGAGTGATTGTTGGAGTCTTACATCCTGGCAACATCTAAGGTCATATCAGGACAGGACAGTTCAGGTCATATCTTCACAGATATCAAATTGTGACAGTGCACACTCATGGGCACTTTATAGTGCTGCCACACTAGGAGACCAGGCCACCAGCATGACCTATTATCCCACTCAGTTAAATTATCCTAATACTGAGCCAACCAGTCCTCGCCCTCTGATAATTGTACCAAGTGCCTGGCTAGGAAGCCTCCCATATCAATGTTTAAGTCATCGGTTTGACTTGACCTGTAGGTAGGAATCCAGCTAACTACCAACACGACAGACTGATGCTCAACTCATTCCGCCATCCCATTTGGCAAGAGTCGCTAAGTAAAGTGACCCAGGCGCATCTAGAAGCGACGAGCTGGGACGAGATATGACGAGGGGGCACGAGAAGGTACGAGAACTGACAAGACGTGATGAGGAGGGTGAGAGAAGTGCAAAGCTTTGAAGATGGGGGGCGGGTGGTAGAGCGCGGGTGCTTTGTAAGCTAATGGTGTTTATGGTCCTTCATCTGGCATGGTGTTTATTAACGACACCATAAAGGCGCTTTCTTGATGTTGAAGGCGGAAGTGTTTGTGTATGGAAAGATGGCTACATGCATCATCCCTGTCCATTAGTGGGTACTCCTGAAGTAGCCTGCAGGTAGTGGCGATTATAACATCTAGAGTAGATCATTACATCATCTAGATGTGAGGGGCATATCATCTGTAATAGACGGGTAGGCATGAATAGGATAGGGCAACGACTAGTTCGCTCAGTGTGAGATATCGCGTCAAGGTGCCAGCTGTCTGATTTCCCAGTGGGGCAGCACTATAAATTCACCATCACTGCGCAGTGTCACAAGTCAGTACCCATCCTGGTATGACCCTTGATGTTGCCAGCACGAAAAACCCCAACAACGAATCAACTTGGTTTCAGAGCTTACGATCAAAGACTTAATTAACCACCAAATTGCAAATGCCACACACGTCCACTCCTCAGCATTACAAGCCTCCACCAGCTACTGACCTAATTCTTTTATCTAAGTGGAGACAAATAAATGAAAGGAGTGCACAGTGATTATCACAACTCTGTGTTGGAAATGAAGTCGTTTTTCTTGGTTGTTATTAAAACATTCATTCTACAATAATATTACTAGTTTTTTTAAGTATCAAAGACTTGCTTCTACAATGGACGCTGATGATAATCAATCTCTAATTGTCAATCAGAAGCGAATAAGTTGTATTGTCTCTCCAGTTTAGTGCCACATCAATCAAATTCAACCTCTCAGGCTGCCCATTTTCGTTTGTCTCCAGGAGAAAGGATCCGGAAGAGAGTGTGTGTGTGGGGGGTGTGTGTGTGTCGGTGGGTGTGGGGGTGTGTGGGGGTGCGGGTGTGTATGTGGGTATTTGGGTGTGTGGGTGTGTGGGTGTGTGGATGTATGGGCGTGTGGGGGTGTGGTTGTGTAGGTGTGTGGGGATGTGTGGGTGTATGGGGTGTGGGTGTGTGGGTGTGTGAATGTATGGGTGTGCGGATGTGTGGGTGTGTGGGTGTGGGGTGGTGTGTGGGTGTGTGTGTGGGGTGTGTGGTTGTGGGGGGTGTGTGTGTGGGTGTGTGGGTGTGTGGTGGTGGGTGTGTTGGTGTGTGGGTGTGTGGGCGGGGTGGGTGGGTGGGTGGATGTGGTGTGTGGGGTGGGTGTGTGGGTGTGGTGTGTGTGTGTGTTGGTGTGTTGTGTGGGTGTGTGGGTGTGTGGGTGTGTGTGGATGTGCGGGTATGTGGGTGTGTGGATATGTGTGTGGTTGTGTGGGTGTGTGGGTGTGTGGGTGGGTGTGTGGATGTGTGGGTGGGTGGGGGTGTTGATGTGTGGGTAGTGGGTGTGTGGGTGTGTGGGTGTGTGGGGGTGTGGATGTATGGGTGTGTGGGTGTGTGGAGTGTGGGTGTGTGTGGGTGTGTGGGTGTGGGTGTATGGGTGGGTGGGTGTGTGCGTGTGTGGAGTGGTGGGGGTGTGTGAGTGTGTGGTGGTTATGTGTGGGTGTATATGTGTGGGTGGTGTGTGTGGTGTGCGTGTGTGGAGGTGTGGAGGTGGGTGTTGGGTGTGTTGTGTGTGGGTGTGGGATGTGTGGGTGGTGTGGGCGTGTGTGGGTGGTGTGGGTGTGGGTGTGGTGGGTGTGGGTGGGGGTGGGTGGTGTGTGTGGGTGTGCGTGGGTGTGTTGGTGTGTGAGTGTGTGGGTGTGTGGCTGGGCGGGTGTGGGTGGGTGTGGGTGGGTGTGGGTGGGTGTGTTGGTGTGTGGGTGTGTGGGTGTGTTGGTGTGTGGGTGGGTGGTGGTGGGTGTGTGTGGGTGTGTGGGTGTGTGTGTGGTGTGGGTGTGTGGGTGGGTGGGTGGTGTGGATGTGTGGGGTGTGTGGGTGTGGGGTGTGTGGGTCGGGTGTGTGGGTGTGTAGGGGTGTGTGTGTGTGTGGATGTGTGGGTGTGTTGGTGTGTGGGTATTTTGTCTGGTAGCTGTTGGATAGTTAGTTCTGTGTTGGGACGTTTATTGGATGGTGGATGTGCGTCTTATGTAGGATGACTATGTGTGTATCGATTATCTCACATTCCTAGAAGGTTCATTCTCAGAAACTGCCTAGCACATTTCTGGTTTCCACGTTACATTGTAAATGGTGTTACATTCTTTTTGGGGGGGGGGGTACTAGGTCAAATACTTATTGTTGACTGGTTTCCTCATCTCATGTACTCGCTTCTCCCCACCCTCCCAACAGTAACCCTACATTCGCTCCGCCCCCCTCACCCCCATAACCCGATCCATGGAGTCCACCCCTATGCCCCGCCCAGTTGGTCCCCTCCCGGACCCAACCAGCGCCACCTGTTCAACCTGAAGAGCCCTCCAGTGGGTCCTTACACTCAGTCAGCCACACCTCTCACTTCACAACCCACTCTACTCACCACCGCATCAATTCCCACATCACCCTCCCCACTACACCCCTCACACCCACCCCACATAACTCACACCCAACCCACACAACTCACCCCCACCCCACACAACTCACACCCGCCCCACACAACTCACACCCGACCCACACAACTCACACCCAACCCACACAACTCACACCCAACCCACACAACTCACACCCAACCCACACAACTCACACCCAACCCACACAACTCACACCCAACCCACACAACTCACACCCAACACACACAACTCACACCCACACCACACAACTCACACCCAACCCCCACAACTCACACCCACCTCACACAACTCACACGCAACCCACACAACTCACACACACAACTCACACCCAACCCGCAACCCTTCCACCCACCCTAAACTACACCCCCACCCACCTCACACCCCTCCACCCACCCTACACCCCTCCCACCAATCATACCCCCCTCCCACCAACCCTACACCCCTCACACCCACACCACACAACTCACACCCACTCTACACCCCTGCCACCCACCCTAAACCCCTCCCACTCAATCTACACCCCCCGCCCACCCTACATCCCTCCCACCCACCCTACACCTCTCTCCCCACCAACCTACCCCCATCCCACCAACCCTACAGCCCTCCCACCCACACTACAACCCCTCCACCAATCCTACCCCCCTCCCACCAACCCTTCACCCCTCCACCCACACCACACAACTCATACCCACCCCTACCCCTCTCCCACCAACCTACAGCCTCCACCACCTACACCCCTCCCACCAATCCAACCCCCTCCACCAACCCTACACCCCTCACACCACACCCACACAACTCATACCCACATACACCCCTCCACAACCCTAAACCCCTCGACTCAACTACACCCCCGCCCACCCTACACCCCTCCCACCCACCCTACATCTCTCACCACACCCTACACTCTCCCACCAACCCTACCCCCCTCCCACCCACCCTACACCCCTCCCACCATCCTACCCCCCTCCCACCAACCCTACACCACTCACACCCACACCACACAACTTCATACCCACCCTACACCCCTCCCACCCGCCCTACACCCCCCACCAACCTTACCCCCCCCCAACCAACCCTACACCCCTCCACCCACACCACACAAACTCATACCCACCCTACACCCCTCCCACCAACCCTACACCTCTCCCACCAACCCTACACTCCCCCATAAACTCTACACCCCACACCCCACACACACCCTACAACCCCTCACCCCTCCCACTCGCCCGTCGCCCCACCAGGCCGTGTGTGTGGCACTCATACCTGATGCCCTCTTCCATATTTAATGACCGCCTCGCGAATTACCTCTCAATGGCTCCTCCCTTAAATCATCACACCCCCCCTTCTCCTCCAGTTCCCTCCCCAGCCTTCCCGCCCCTCCCCACTTCCTCTCCCCACAATGCACCTATTCCCTCTTCTTTCCCTCCACTATATTCGCCTTCCATCCACCCTGTCCTCATTCCCTCCCTCTCTGTTGTCCTTTTCCTCTTTTCCCTCACAATCCTCATCCGTTCTTCACTTCATTCGCTCCTCCCCTTCTCTCCTCTCTCCCTTCCCTCATCCCTCCCTCGCTTTCTTACCTCTTCCCATCATCCAGATCTTCTCAAGTCAGCTCTTTTGACCGTCTCCTCCTCTTCCTTCCTCCTTTGCCAACCTATCCATTCCCCTCCTCTTCGCCCCTCCACCTACATCCTTCCACGGCTCTCCCTCAAAGCATTTCCTCTCCTACTCCCTCCACCTCACGCTATTCCCCGCTCATTCTCCGTTCACTCCCCCCTCCTTCCCTCCTCCCCTCCTTCCCTCGTCCCCTCCTTCCCTCCGCCCTTAATCCCCTCCTCTCCCGGTGACGTCCACCCTTCCTCCTCCTCTCCCTCCTCTTCTCTTCTCCTCTTCTCTCCCTCCTCCCCTCCCTCTCTCCCCTCCTCGCTTCTCCCCTCCTCCCTTCTTTCTCCCCTCGTCCTCTGCTCCCCTACCTCTCATCCCCATCTCCTCTACACTCTTCCACCCCTCCTGCCTTCGTGCCCTCCTTCCCTCCTCCACGCCTCCCTCCACCTCCTCCCCTCTCTTCCCACTCTCTCCTCCGCCTTTCTCCTCCCGCTGTGCTCCTGTTGCCCTTCACCTCTCTTCCCCACTTCCCCGTCTTCAATCCTTCCTTCCTTCCACCCTCCCCTCCTTCCATCCTCCCGTGCTTCCCTCCTCCCCGTTCCATTTCCCCCCATCTTCCCACTCCCCTCCCCACTACTCCCTCCCCTCTCCCATCTCCCACCCCCCCCATCCCTAAGCCAACGACCCCCTACCGTCATTGCCCTTCTCATAAATCACCTATAACCACACAACCCCCCATCCCCTACTTCCCCTCAACCCCCACCCCCACAACCCACTGCCCTTTCAAAACCTCCCAGAGGTGGTGTGTGCGCGTGCGGGAGGGTGGGAGGGGGCGGGGGGCGGGCTCAGATGCCATGCCTTTTAAAGGGCACAGCGGTGGCATTGGCTGTGGCTGTGTCGGTTATGGCGCGACCCTGCTGCCACCTACCGGCGCCATAATGTGCATAATGACTGCCAATAAGGGGCCGATTCGCCACTAACTTAGGCACCAATCAGCGGCAGCGACGCGACCGGAAGTGGATTAACTGCGCACGGTTAGCTGCCACAAGGAAACCACGCCCATAAAAGTTGTTGGGAATGTTAAGCCCTGGCAAAATCTAAGGTCATATCAAGACCGGTATGATTAAATGAGAACGTGTCATTTATATTGATTGCTTGTTGGTTGGTTGGTTGGTTGGTTGTTGGGATGTTATGTCCTGGCAACACCTGCGGTCATATCAGGAAGGACTTGTGACAGTGCACATTTCGGGGCGACTATATAGTGATGTAGCTTTGGGGAATCAGGCCCCCATCACCATGACCCGATATCCCACTCAGTCGCATTATCCTGTGAATGATCTAACCAGCACTTGCCCAATCTTATTGATGCCGAGCGCCAAGCTAGGAAGTGAGAAGTATCAATAGTAAGGTTTGATTTGACCAGGGTTAGGACCCATGGGTTCGAATCCCACGGTCTACCAACACGGGAGATGGACGCTCAACTCGTTCGGCTTCATAATAGGTGCCGTCCTGATATTACGTTAGTTGTTGCTAGGACGTAAAACAACATCAAACAAACAATCAACATTGGTGCAGAAGCAGATGAGTACTAGAAGTAGCTATCTGAGAGCATTATTATGTGTATACATATAACAGTACTACTTTAACTTATATATGTATAAGGTGATTGTAATCAAACTATTTTTAGTATGTGAATATAAATCAAAAAGGTCCAGCATCTTATTCTATTTGTCTCGATCAACATTGAGATTACTGTGCTTGAATGTATCTATCTACCTGTAGATCAATTAACATTAGCTGGATGTCCTTTTGATTAAACAAAATTCACTCACTCTGACACAAGAAAGAGAAGGTTAATATGAAATTTAAAGGTGAAGTTTATTAAAAAAGTAATCAAACCTATGGAGGTTGGTATTCATGATCGTGGGGCGACAGAGACCCTGGAGTTTGTGGGTCGACTGAGACCCTGACTGTTCTAGTCATGAGGATGACTGAAAGCCGTAAATGACTGAGTGACAGTTCAGCATTGATAACCGGAGTAACGGAAACAGGTCAGGAAAGATGAGCGCTAACCCCCCCACCCCCACCCCCACCCCCCCAGAAAGAGGGTGGGTGGGTGGGGAAGTGAAGTTGCCAGCATGGTGCCAGGACAGCAAGTGAACGGATTAGGGGGAGAGTCGAGCAGAGGCAAGCAGAGAAGGACATTGCCGCGTTAGCAAATTACACATGTTAGCCTCCGCCAACATGCACAATTAACTCGGGAAATAGATAATCTGAAAATGTCTATGATTAAATGTTGATTTGTTGGAGTTCACAGGATTCATCAGTGACAGCTTATTTCATATTAACTTAGTATTCCCTTCTATGCAGACAGACATGTTATATACGTGCCCCAGTATATCTAAGTTTATTATGGTGGATCAAATCTAGTCAAATGCTTTGGATTAGGAAAGTTGATGCTTTTATCGGATTACCTCTCTTATCATTAAGGACAAGAGAAAGAACATCATATAGCCAACGTTGAATATGTCCACCATTATAGAAGTTCACTCCGTAGGATCAGATCTACTTTTTTACTTTGTATTAAGACATTGCATATTTTCATTGTATTATGCAATTTAAAAGAAAGTTAAGTAAAGCATGTTTTATTTAAGGACACCTCCAGAGCACATTGATTTTTATCATCGGCTAGTAGATGTCAATCATATGGTCATTCTGACATATTTCTTTGGAGGAAACCCACTGACACCACATAGCCAACTCATTCCGATAAGCAGCAAAGGGTCTTATACAATATTCAGATTTACGGCATCGGGGGGAATGCAAATGTTCTATTACTAAACAGGTGTACGTGACCAAGCGCATGTATGTATATATATGTAAGTCCTGGTGGTGCCTGAGTGGGATGTAAATAGACATAGTGGTGCTGGCAGGGATGGGTGTAACCACACTCAGGGCCTACCCCCTCCCCCTATGCTGGGTGGGATCACCACACTCAGGTTCAATGTTGGTGGTGGCAAGGGGTGCCACACAGCTTGGTGGTGGTGGGCAGACCACTGGTAGCCATGGGGACCAGGAATGTTGGATCCCTATTGGTAGGGCCAAGAATGCTTGTTTCCCATTGGGGCAAAGGGGTGGGGTGGTACTCTACAATGAACCCATGTAACTATATAAATAATAAACCAGAGGGGTTGACTCTCTTCCTTTACACTTTATATTCTTCATTTCTCTTTGTCTGTATTGTTTTAACTATAACCTTCCTACCCAACCACAGATTCGAGCGTTAGCCATTTTACAGTCCGTTATATGCGCTTTCCCACAGACAACACTCTCTCATCTTGAAATACAAAGACAAGAGAAAGAATATTAGTAGCATCACTTGCTTTCCTGGATACGATAAGTTGAAATCAGGCAACATATACGTGGTGTTCGCTGTGGGGGAGTGGTTAGAGTGTCTGACTTATTTCTAGGTCAGACTCCTAATCTGAAGGTCAATGGTTCGATTCCCCATGCCAGCACCTCTGCCAATTTGGATGTCCACCACTGTGTATAAAATACACCGTAATCAAAGGCCAATCGCTCTCAGATGATGTCTATGTGGTTTGGGAGGTACAAAATCCCTTGGGTCGGTAAAAGGGTAGGCTCAGGCTTTATATTGACAAACTGTCTCATGGTGAAAACAAGTCTATATTCATTGTATCCATGATAGGCAGTAAAAATGATCAAGAAACAAAAATATATATCAAACGCCGCTTATAAGTCCCTTTACGTGTTGAGTCGCTGAGTGGGTGGCGGGATTAAGTAGCGTGGATGCTGGCAGGAATACACCGGGCATTAAACAGTCTCTGCCCGGGTCCTGGAGGCTCCATCAGTCCCGCCCCCGGGGCCACTCCCCACACCATCCGCGCCTAATCGGGTGCGTAATTCCCCCCGGAGCCGCCACTAGGCGGCCACAGGTGCATCTGAATGGTTCGCCTCCAGGGGGCAGCACTCTTGGATTGGCGGTGCAAACTGATCAATAAATGGCTGGTGGCGGAAGGGGGGGGGAGGTGCTGTACTGAGGTTGGTTCCTTGGTTGGTTGTTGGAGTTTTATGTCCTGGCAACATCTAGTGACATATCAAGACATGTGCTGAATTGTGACAGTGTGCACACATGATGGTTTTATAGTGCTGCCCCATTAGGCAATCAGGCTGCTGACACCATGATCCAATATCCCACTCAGTAACATTATCCTGACATTGCGTGAACCAGTCCTTTCCCTATCTTATTAATATCATGTGCCAGGCTAGGAAGCAACAATACATTATTAATATTCAAAGTCATTGATTCGCTTGCAGCAATGCCAAGTGTCATACTTTCACGCCACTTCTCCCCCGCAATCCACAACTCTTCACTGACTTTTCATTTCTGGGTCATCCAGTGAGACACATATATTTTCCACCCAACGACCCTGCTCCTTGTTGTTTCTCGATATCGTCCAGGAGCTGGACGCCATTGTCTGTTTGCAATGAATCCTTAACACTTAATTACCTGCTTTCTCCCTCTGAATGTTGGTTTGGCAAATCAGGAACCAGTATCCATAGCAATGCAGGAATCTAGACATATTGCTGCAATTTTCATTTGCCCGCACTAGTCTAGTTCTTGTTTGTTGGCGCGTTTGTTTGTTGGAGCTTTACATCATGGCGACATAATCATAAGGTCATATCAGGATGGGTGTTGAGTTGTGACGGCACACCCTCATGGTAACTTTATACTCCTGGTACACATGGTGGTCAGGTCACCGGTACCAAGACCCGATATCCCACCCTGTCACATTATCCCAATACTAAATTAACCAATCCTTGCCATATCCTTTTAAAGCCAAGTGCCAGGATAGCTTACGGCAAGTATCAATTTTGAAAGTCATCGATTTGATTCGGCTGGGTTTCAAACTTCGGACCTTCCGCACGAGAAGCTTCTGCTCTACCGAACCGGACGCCGCATCCGCTCTTGTTGGCGTGAATAGGTCCAACGGACGGTAGACCTCCTGACAGTGGTTCATTCGCCAGCACCTTCGCCTCCTGCACCCAGAACGCCTGAGTCATGTGATTACCACAGCTGTCAACCCTCATTTGCATATTGCTTAAAGCTGCATAGTCTGATGAAATATCTAATTTTCAAAACCAAACCAATTATCTAGATTTGATTTGACATATCTAACTTGTTGTTTTTGTTTGTGTTTTTTGTGTGTTTTTTGGTGTGTGTTTTTTTTTTGGTTGTTGTTGGTTTTTTTTGTGTTGTTGTTGTGGTTGTTTTGTTTGTTTGTTTTTGGTTTTGGTTTTTGTTTTTTTTTTTTTTGTTTTGTGGTGTTTTTTTTTTTGTTTTGGTTGTTTGTGTTTTGGTTTTTTTTGTTGTGTGAACGACACTCGTGTTGTGGGTCGACAGTGTGGCACTGCATTGTTTTACACTGACACTTGAGCTTTTCAATCAATCAATCAATCAATCAATCAATCAATAGGACACAGCTCTAATTATCAAAAATGATTAAAAAATGGTAAGTATGTTTTCTCTATAAATCCACATTTGTGCCGAAAAAGACTGTGTCAGTTGCTCAATATGAAGCCAGGGTTAACAGAGCCTCAATTGACTTTCCACAGACTGTGACCCACTAGATAAATGATTCACCCTGTACTTGTAGCACACATATGAACGACAACGTAGTCTAAATACAGGCGAAAATAGCTTTAGTATGGAACAGGAAGTAGAATGCCTGGTTCCAATATCAAATGGCTACTTATATCAGCACAGATTTGGTGAAATGGGATAGAATGCCAAAAGACAATATGGCGGCAATAGAACGCTGCAATTTCAATTTTAAATTCTATTAAACTGTATGTTTTTTAAATATTGTTCAACTCAAAGCTAGCGGGGAAATATGAAGACATATAAAAAGAATAATTGTTGCTTCTTAGATTGTGAATTTAGGCTCTCATTTCATTTTCCCACTTTTCGACTGCTTTTATATAGGGCTGGTATTCACCTGTGTACTGAGTACAGGGTGAATCCTTTATCTAGTGACCCACATGTCCAGTCTGGATTACGCTCAGCATATGAGTCACATAAATTGTGTATTATATCACATATTATTTGTAAACAATGTACTGCATATTGAAAAGGACATAAAATGGAGGACCAACTTGTATAGATGCACCGATTTCCTGTGTACATAAACCCTATCATGACAACCGGTTGCCTACAAGCTTATATATCATGACATAGACCATCATGTTTTTGGAACCTCGTCTAGATGGATAGGGAGGATTGCTCGATAGCATGGCACCGGGCAAAGTGGAACATTCAATTAATTAGTAAAGAGGATTCCTCGTTTCCCAAACCATCTAGAACGCACTTACGTTACGCTTCAGGGATATCTGTTCTGTTTTGTTTTTGATTAGAGAAAAATCCCTGCTAGTACCCAAATAATATCGATATTAGCTTCAGCAGAAAATGCTGTTATTGATTGGCTTTGAAGGAAAATGTTACTGATTATCTTCTTGTGTTTATGAATAGGAATGCACTAGTGAGTAGCGCGCCTGCTTACCATCTGTTGGGTCATAGGATCACTCCTTGGCAGAGAAAAACATAATAATTTAACAACATAAATCTGATTTCAATTTAAAAGTTGGTCTTTATTTCCCCTGACAAATGTAAATTGCAGTTTGATAGTAAGCATTTGTGGTATAATGTGAGGCCTAAGATCTGTGGCCCTAAGTCTTAATATGTGGGGTGGGAGCAACAGCAAATTAGAGTCCTTGGCCAGTTCTGTCCTGGTTTGTGTCCTTTCCTCCTCCTGTGTTGAAGTGAGAATGTCTGTGGAGCGCGGCCTTATATACGCCGAGAGCAGACTTAAGGCACCAGCAATTATAGTTCCAAATGACTCAAGGGTGGCGCTAGTGTCATAACTATGCAGTAGTTATGGAATTTTCCATGAAGAAGATTAAATATGCAAATTGAAGAAGCAATTACCTTGGTTACAGAGCAAGAAGTAAGCAACTAGACGGCGTATGTGTTGAATCACAAGATCAACAGATGGCAGCATCAGAAGGAGTTAAAGAATAACATGGTTAAATTGAATAGGTTAAATACCGCACATGTGTCCATCAGCTAAGAAAGCCAAGCGCAATATGAATTAGTGTGGACAATTTCTTTGAATGTTCCAGTTTGTGTCAGTAATAAGGCAGATAGTATACATAAAGAGTCCAGAATCGGGGCGCAGAGGATCCAAGTTTGAGTAGTCAATTAAGCATGGTGCAGCCAACATGAACAATTTCAATGATTATAATAATCGTTACCTTGTCTGGTGTGCTGCATTACTGGGGTGACATATTGCGATATGTGAGTAGATTCATGGATATTATAAATATGAGGCCATATCATTAATATTCAGGAATATGAGGAATATATTATGAGGAATATATTATCCGATTGATGTTTGAAGTCACAGCAAGTTGCGTCCCCACAAATCTCATGTCATACACCCTGCGTTCTAATAACATCTGAGTTAACATCCCCCTGCGTCAGAACAACATCTGGGGTTACATGATCCGACGTCCTAACACCATCTGAGGTAACATGATCCTGCACCCTTTAAAATTTAAGGTCACATTACCCTCTGTCCTAGCAATGTCAGAGGTCATATGACCCTGCGTCCTAATAACATCAGCAGTCACATGACCCAGCATCCTAACAAAATCTGAGGTCACGTGGCCCTGCGTACTAAGAAAATATGAGGACACATAACCTTGCGTCATAGCAATGTCTGATTTCACATGATGACATGTGACATTGCACACTGCTGACCATTTGATAGTGCTGCCCCACTGGAACCATGTCCCGGTACCATATCTACTTACACATATTATTCTGATACAAATTGATATTGTCTGTCAGTGGATCCATTCACGAGGTACATCAGGGAATGGAGCAAGCACATGACAAGTTGAGTAATCTGATCCGGGGGACAAGTCCACCAATCTCGACGCAGCATGGTGCCACTCACTCAGCCACTCACTAGGTGCTGTCAGGCTTAGCCGGATAAAACCCGGTGTTCGCCAATGGAATTAACCAAATTCTGTACTAAGCCCATCGCAGTAATTACATCATAGTTCGGCTAAGACCCGCTACTGGCCAGTCAAGACATGTTCACCACACACAACAATGTCATAACCCCTGCGATACTCTGACAGGCCAGGATGACAGCCCTGGGCCCGCGTGCATGACGCAGTGTTAGCGAGGCAAAACTGGTTTTGCCGAGGATTTCTAGGTTAGTGGCGAAAACTCAATATGCAAGGAGCGGTGTTAGCACAAACACACCGAGTGTAAGCTAACACCATGTCATGCATACCGGCCCTGGACCAGTATCATCACCCGCACCCCACCCCCACTTATCCTATACCTGGCATCAGAGGTGACGAGTCTCCCGATTTTGGGGGAGGTCTTCCTAATTTATAGCAAACTATCCGATTTGGGGGGGATATCTCCCTAAAATATAACAAACTATCTGATTTGGGGGGAGATCTCCCAAAAATATAACAAACTATCCGATTTTGGGGGAGCTCTCCCTAAAATATAACAAAATATCCGATTTGGGCGGAGATCTTCCTAAATTATAGGAAACTATCCGATTTGCGGGGAGATCTCCATGAAATTTAGACAAACTATCCGATTTGGGGGAAGATGTCCCTCAGATATAGCAAACTAGCCCAAATTTCCCGATTTTCCGCTTTAAATTTGTAATTTCCTGTCAAAGAATCACTTTTCCTTGTTTAACAACAATTTTTGTATGTATATGCTTCCGTCAAATTGCAGCAGAAAGCACCATTTTGGATAACTTATAACTTAATTATAAATGTTAAAGAGGTAACCCCCCCCCCCCCAGTATCACACGCCCGGTGGGAGCGGGCGACCCAGCCTCAGCAACCCCCCCTCCACCACCCTCCATCATCCTCCACCCTCATCCACCCTCCTCCATCCTCCTCCACCCTCCTCCATCGTCCTCCACCCTCATCCACCCTCCTCCACCTTCATCCACCATCCACGATCATCCTCCACCTTCCTCCACCCTCCTCCACCGACCTCCACCCTCCTCCATCCTCCTCCACCTTCCTCCATCGTCCTCCACCCTCATCCACCCTCCTCCACCTTCATCTACCATCCACGATGATCCTCCACCTGCCTCCACCCTCCTCCACCCTCCTCCACCCTCATCCATCCTCCTCCACCCTCCTCTATAGTCCTCCACCCTCCTCCATCGTCCTCCACCCTCATACATCCTCCTCCATCCTCCTCCACCCTCATCCACCCTCCTCCACACTTCTCTATAGTCCTCGACCCTCCTCCACCCTCATCCACCCTCATCCATCCTCCTCCACCCTCCTCCACCCTCCTCCACCCTTCTCTATAGTCCTCCACCCTCCTCCACCCCCCACCCTCCTCATCCTCTATATAATCCCCACCTCCTCCACCCTCCTCCACACCCTCATCCATCCTCCTCCATCATCACCGCTCCCCTTCCTCCCCATCCTCCATCCTCCACCCTCCTCCATCCTCCTCCACCCTCCTCCATCCTCCTCCACCCTACGCCACCCTGCTCACCCTCGCCCCTAAGCCACTATATTTCTCCATATTTACAATGTGTGTATTACTATTATGGAGAACTCCCTAGTTACACTCTTATCTACTTGGCACCTTTGTGACATTCCGGAACCATTACCACCACTGCCCCCCCCCCCCCCCCCCACCGCCCCCCCCCTTGTCCCCATGTCTTGACAAGGCAATGACTCCCCCATTCACGTACACCTCAGCGCGCCGCGATAACACCTCCGCTTCCGGTGACAAGCTCTGACGTCACATCAACTTACCCCAACCCCACACACCCCCTTTCACTGCCAACCTAGAGTACAGGCTTTGCGTACCGGAGATGGGGAGTTCGGTTCCCAGTCGAGTCAAACAAATGACTTATAAAATTAATACTTGACACTTCCTAGTCCTGTCACTTACCATTAATAGGATAAGACAAGGACTGGTTAGCTCAGTGTCAGGGTAGTCTGCCTGAGTGGGATATCGTGTCATGGTGTCGGCGGCCTAATTTTCTAGTTGGGCAGCACTGTGATAAACTCTCCTTGAGTGTGAACTGTCACAAGTCGGTACCCATCCTGATATGACATTAGATGTTGCCAGGACGGAAAACTCCAACAACCAACCAAGAAACTTCAGCAATTTGCAGGCAACCCGATTCAGCGCAAATCCGACAGTAACTTCCGGCGGTTGCTGACAAGAGCAGAGGCTGAGGTGTGGTGCTTTACTTAACACGCCATTAGCGCGATGGACGCAATCCCACTAAGTAGTTTAAGCCGTGGTCCTTCATGAGCACGCTGTCATCGGACGTGACGCCGAACATGCTGAAGGCCTGTCACCCTATGTGCATGCATGCAGTAACTGTAACAGTTGGAAAGATGTACAAGTTTGTTTGCTTGCTTGTTGCATCATGGTAAGATCTAAAGGCCCTGTCACACTATAATGTTTGTTCCGGCGTGCCGCCAAGGTGCAAAATATTATCAACGCGTCGAGAAACATCAAACTTTTCGGCGCTTCAGGGGGTAGTTGGACGGGCCGCAGCATGTTGGTAGCGTGATAATAGCGTGTTATTTGCGCGCAGTCAATGGGTATCGGCAGGGTTCGACGTGCGGCGGAACAAAGTGTCAATGTCCCGCCAGCGGGTTCCCAGCGTGCCATCAGCGTGTTATTGGCGCGCTGTCGGTGCGCCACCAGCGCGCCGACGGCGTGGGGGTAGGGCGTCATTAAAGGTTCGCAGAATGCCGGGTAACGTTAGGCGAGTGGCAGACGCGCCAGCAACACATCAAGATGCGGCAGCAACACATCAAGACGCGCCAGCAACACGTCAAGACGCGCCAGCAACACGTCCAACGCAGTTTGCCGAAAAATCCCCAGCATTGATGGACGTTGCTCAATGTGGTTCGAGCGGGCCGGCAACGCGCTGGTAATGTGGGTCCACGTCCTGCCAACGTGCCAGTAACGCGCGATCCAACACGTTGGTGCGCGTTGGCGCGCGTCAAAAGTTTTGTGCAAGCACAAAACCTCAACGCGCCCTGACACGTGCCAACGTGTGGGTCCAAACGTTGCGCGCACTCAACATGTACCGACATATACCAATGCGCTGCTAACGTGTTCATAATGCCCCCTTAACGGGTCCCAACGGGTCCCGACATTTCGCCCAAAAAGGCAACACGTCAGCATGTATCGAAGCACGTTTGTGCGAAACCTTGTAGTGTGACAGGGCCTTTAGGTCACATGGCAGCAGGCTACCCGTCGTCATATGATCTTCGATTGGTTGTTTGAGTTTTACACCCTGGCAACATCTGGGATCATATCACTTAATCAGGACTGATACCGACTTGTCACAGTGTGCATTCATGACCACTAGCATACCAGGCCGCTGGCAGCATGACCCAATTTCCCACTCAGTCATATATCCTCCTGACACTGAGGTAACCAGCCCTTTCTAGTGCTGCCCCACAGGGAAATCAGGCTAGCAGCACCCTGACGTGATATCCCACTTAGTCACATTATCCTGACATCGAGCTAACCAGTCCTTGCCCTATCTTAATAACCCCGAGCGCCTGGCAAGGAAGCGAGAAGTATACATTTTCAAGTCATTGATTTGACTCTACCAATGTTTGACGATCTACCAAACCGGAAAGATAGACGCTCAACTCATTCGGTCATCCCATCTAGTCATGTGACCTTAGATGTTACCATTATGCAACAAGCAAACACACAAACTTCTACACTCATCACAGACTTTAGCGTTACTGTGTGCATCTGCTTTGGGTAGCATCGCAGGGGAAGCCAAAGACGCTGACTGCCTGCCTCCCATTGCAGATCTATGCATTGTTTCTTTGTTGGAGTGTGACATCCTACCTAGCAACATCTAATGGCATATCAGGATGGGTACTGAATTATGACAGTGGACACTCATGGCAACTGGGACACCACTGGCAGCATGACCCAATTTACCATTTGGTTATATTATATTCTCCTGATACTGAGATAACCAGTCGTTACCATATCCTATTAATGCTCAGTGCCAGGCTAGGCAGCGACATGTATCAATTTAGTAAGTTATCGGTTTGACCCAACCGGCTTGTGCTAGGTGTGCGGTGTTTGGGGTGGGGATGCTGTCTGACCAATTTGTAAGAGGACAGCATTGGTCCTCAGAGGACATCCACGGAGGAGAGTCAGGTGTGGGATGGGACAAGTCCCTCTCTTGTAGAGATACACAAAAAATGCTTGTGTCGGTGTCTGGATCACATTTTAATCAATGAAAGCTGAAGCACTACTACCAAGGTCTACACATAGCCAACAACATGTATTTTACATTGACAAATGCAAGCCGGTTGGGTCAAACCGATAACTTACTAAATTGATACATGTCGCTGCCTAGCCTGGCACTGAGCATTAATAGGATATGGTAATGACTGGTCATCTCAGTGTCAGGAGAATATATTATAATAAAGCCCACCGGAAACTGGCTACGAATAATATCTGGAACAATATTCCACAATTTCATTGCTAAATTATTAAAATGTGCGATTATAAATTTAGCAGAATATACATTATTTTAGCACCAAACGACTTGTAAAATATTCTGATTAAACGCATTGGTGGGGAATGCAAATGGTCTATAATGGAGTAAAAATGGTCTAGTAAGGTAAATGATATATAGGGCCAGGTGCATGATTGTACTTATGTAGTTGTTGTTGATTCTTTACTTATGGTCAATAGTCATTGTGTATTAGGTAGATAGTGTGAATCAGGCACTAGTGATAGTGTGTAAGGAGCCTCAAGAGCTCTACTCACTACCCCCTCCCCCCAACTGTTAGTCACGGATCACCACACACACAGCTCAGGCAGGTGCAGGCCAAGCAGTCACACTGCATGGTGGTGGTGGGTAGATCACAGTAGCCATGGTGACCCTAGAATGCTTACTGTTCATTGATGGAACTAGAAATGCTTGTTCCTGATTGGAGATAATGGTCAGGTGGTATGCCATACCAGATCCATGTACCACTAAATAATAATAAACCTGAGGGTACAAGCTCTCACTCTACTTTCATTCTTTATATGCTCTAACTCATTCGGCCATCCCGTCTGGTTCCCATCTTAGTTTTGATCTCCCATTCTAGGTAGTGTCGACTTAGCAAAACTAAGAAAATAAATTACTGGGTCACTGGGTTAGCCACTAGGGTATGTTTATAATACATGACCTAACATGATTTTCCTGTCTAACCTCTGCCGGTATTATGGGTAGTATGCATGTTAGAACAACTCTCCATGCAATGTTATTATTCTCAATTAGAAACTTTGCAGAATAACTATTCTAGCACCGAACCACTCATTGTTCAACCATAATTATACACAGCATTATATCCAGGTATTGATCTCACTACCAAGGTAGAGTATATTTAGCAAAACTAAGAACGTAGGTATGTGGGTCACTGCGTTAGCCAATGGGGTAAGATTATAATTACATGCATTAAGACGGGCGAATTGTTGTGTAAACCGTGTAGGTATCATGGGTGGTTTGTGTATTAGAAGTACTCCCCCCTCGCCGTGAATGTGGTCTATGCTGCCGATACGGCGTAAAGCAACCACCAATCAATCAACTACTATCCCTGGGGCCAAATGTATGAAACACTTGTTATCGGCTCCGGTGTTAAGGGCGGCCGCTGGGTTAGCTAACACATGTGTTGGGAAATGGGTCACAGGGTATGTATGGAGCCAAAGCATGGCAGTGTTAGCTAACCTAGCAGTTATTTATAGATTTGGGAAATCCCTCTGAGCCTGTTGCCAGCGAGCAATGCTATTTGACAATATGGCCGCCATTCCGGCGGCGGGGGCGTTAATATCGGTTCGATTATTCATTTCATTTGACCAAAGTTTGGCAGTGGCATTAATATCGCTTCGATTTTGGGGTTAATTTGATCAAATCTCACTTTTTGAGTATGTAATTCTGTTAAATATGATATCATTGAATAGATTTGGCCCTAATATCTTGCCGCCACAGCATCGGCGGCGGCGATTTGTTTTGTTTACATTTGACAGTATGAATCGGTGGCGTTAATATGGCACACCACGAGTGGAGTCGATTTTGGGGTTAATTTGACCAAATTTCACTTTTTTACTATGTTATTCTGTTAAATATGATAGCATTGCATAGATTTGGGCCTAATAGCGGCGGCGGGCGGTGGCGGTGGCGGCGGTGATTTGTTTTGTTTAGATTCGACAGTATGCATATCGACACCGATGTAGCTGCAGCATTAATATCGCTTCGATTTTAGGGTTAATTTAATCAAATTTCACTTTTTGAATATGTAATTCTGTAAAAATATGATAGCATTGAATAGATTTGGACGTAATCGGTACGTACCACCGACATTAAACTTGCTATGGCATTGTGTTAGCATAGCCGACCTTAAGCTTGCAGTATTTCCGTAACACTGCTCCATACATACCGACTTTCCGCCGCTAACCCGGAGATCGCCTCTCACCATGGGTTTGGAGCGCTAAGACTGCTTCATACATTTGGCCCCAGGGCCCATATGCATGACACTGGGGTAGCGCTCTACCTGTCGGGGTAGTGGGGATTTCCGGGGTAGCAGCGAAAAGTTGCTATGCATGTGCCCGGGGTAAGGCTACCTCCCGGGGGTAAAAGTGAGGTAAGCTACCCCTACCCAGTAGCAGGTATAAGGCTGGGGGTAGGGACTGACTCGGGCCAAATCTATTGAATGCGATCATATTTAACAGAATTACATACGCAATAAGTGAAATTTGATCAATTTAACCCTAAATTCGAACCGTTATTAAGGCTACCGCCGCATTGGCAGCGATATTAATAGTGTCGAATCGACGAATGTAAAGTAAACACATCGCCGCCGCCGCTGCATGGACGTCGATATCCATACTGTTCATCGCCGCCGCCGCCAAATCGGCGGCTATATATTAAGCCCAAATCTATTGAATGCGATCATATTTAACAGAATTACATACCCAATAAGTGAAATTTTATCAATTTAACCCTAAATTCGAACCGTTATTAAGGCTACTCCCGCATTGGCGGCGATATTAATAGTGTCGAATCGACGAATGTAAGGTAAACAAATCGCCGCCGCCGCCTTGACGTCACGTTCCATATACCCCTGTCACACTACGACGTTTCTCTCCAACGCGCAGCGACGTGTGTCCTTTTTTGGCGAAACGTCTCTGTCTCTGTCTCTGTGTCTCTGTCTCTGTCTCTGTGTCTCTGTCTCTCTCTGTGTCTCTATGTCTGTATGTGTCTCTGTGTCAGTGTCTCTGTCTGTGTCTCCGTGTCTGTGTCTCCGTGTCTGTGTCTGTGTCTGTGTCTCTCTCTGTATGTGTCTCTGTATGTGTTTCTGTCTGTGTCTGGGTGTCTGGGTGTCTGTCTCTGTGTCTGTCTCTGTATGTGTCTCTGTCTGTGTGTGTCTCTGACTGTCTGTGTCTCTGGCTGTGTCTCTGTCTGTGTATATGTCTGTGTCTGTGTATGTGTCTGTGTCTATGTATGTGTCTATATGTGTGTCTCTGTGTCTCTTTGTCTCTGTGTATGTCTCTGTTTCTCAGAGAGAGAGACAGAGGCAGAGACACAGACAGAGACACATACAGAGACAGACACAGAGACACAGACAGAGACACAGACAGAGACACATACAGAGACAGACAGAGACACAGACAGAGACACAGACAGAGACACATACAGAGACACATACAGAGACAGACACAGAGACAGAGAGAGAGACACAGCCACATACAGAGACACAGACACAGACACATACACAGACATGGAGACACAGACAGAGACACAGACAGATACAGAGACACAGACAGACATAGACACAGACAGCGGCAGACACAGATACACAGACACGGAGACACAGACAGAGACAGAGACAGACACATACACAGAGAGAGGCACATACAGAGACACATACAGAGACAGACACAGAGACACATACACAGACAGAGAAACAGACAGAGACACAGAGACACAGACAGAGACACATAAAGAGACACATACTCGATGCTTTAATTTTATTTTCAATGCTGACGGGTCGCCGGTGAGAAACATTGTAGTGTGACAGGGCCATTACTGGCGGCGGCGGCGGTTTGTTTACTGTACGTTCGTCGATTCGAAAATATAACTATTAATATCGCCACCAATGCGGCGGTAGCCTTAATAACGCTTCGAATTTAGGGTTAAATTGATCAAATTTCACTTATTGGGTATGTAGCTCTGTTAAATATGATCACATTTAATATATTTGAGCCTAATATATGGCTATAAACGCAGAGGGATTTCCCAAATCTGTGAATAACAACAAGTATAGCTACCTCCTCACCGATTTGGCTCCATGCATAGCCGTGACCCATTTCCTACCCCCGGCGATAGCTACCCCGAACTCGGTCCTCACTCGTCATGCATACGGGCCCAGGTGTATTACCATTCTCAATTAGATCCAGTACGATGTGTAGTTCATCTAGCAGAGCTCCTGGATTCAGCCAGGGTTATATTTTTGCCGGAAAACAACTAAATACTATTACTGACTGCAGAATGTTTGTACAGCCCAGCCGTGATTGCGTGTGCAACTTGTTATCTATGCACTAATGGCCGCCCATCCTTTGGCACGGAATAGCCCCATGGGTCGGTGAGGGTGGGGGTGGGGGTGGGGGTGGGGGTGGGGCGGGGTGTGGTTGGGTGACGGTGGGGGGTGGGGGTTATGTCCAGCTCCACCTACTGGCCTCGAATCATTATTGATGAAGGCTTAATGGATGCACACCCTTCCCACACCAGTGCTCCTCCCCCCGCACCCCCACCCACCCCCCTGCCCTCTCCCTGTTGCATGTCACTACAGCTTACACATCCCGGCATCCGATATCCGGCTTATGTTATCCGGTTCCCGGAAGTGAACGTCTAGGATCCGGCATCTGGTAACCTGCATCTGGCATCTGCTAACCGGCATCTGGTATATGATAACCAACATTTGGTATCTGGTAACCGACATCTGGTATTTGGTATCCGGCATCCAATATCCAGCATCCAGTAGAATATATCAGAAGACATTGTCTGACATCCAGTATATGTCACGTGACACCCAGGATCCGCCATGCAACATCCGATATCGGGCATGCAGCATCCGATATCAGACATGCAGGATCCGATATCCCAATTTCAACATCTGAAGCCAGTATCTGACACACAGTATATATGGCATTTAACATCTGATGTCCTTTAATCAGTAGCCCACCATATATATATAATATTATTATCCTCTTCTTTGATGCAGGCTTGTGGTAGCCTATACAAACATTGTAGCTCTCAGCTCTAACAGTATGCAGCCTCAAAATCGTACAGGAATGTTTCTCTGGCCCAGGCCCTGTCCAGTGCATTCTTGAATTGATTCATGGTAGCTGCTTCCACCACTTCTTCCGGTAGCTCATTCCACATGTTTATCACTCGCTGTGAAAAGAAGGCCCCTCTGAGTGAGCTGTTGTACCTTGGCTTGACAAGCTTCTTGGAGTGACCTCTGGTATTGCTTCCCTGTATGCGTCTGAATAGCAAGGCCTCATCCACATTATACTCAGCATTCAGGACCTTCCATGTGTTGATCATGTCCCCACAAAATCTTCTGTATGTGAGGCTTGGTAACTTGAGTCTCCTGGATAACTAAGGTCCTTCAGATGTGGCACTAGCTTAGTTAACCTTCTCTGAACAGCTTCAATGGATTTAATATCCTTCTTCAACGTTGGGTGCCATATAGTGACTCTATGCTCTAGTATTGGCCATACTTGGCTCTTGTACAATGTGATCAGCATCTTTTCGTCCAAGTATTTGAAGGTTCTGAATTGACTGCCACATATATATGAGGACCGAGAGGAATGTAATCCCTCGCATTGCCACTGAGAAAGGTAACATCACTTCCACCTACACAACAATCACTGCAGGATGTATCCCTAGGACAAATAGCTCACTGGCATAAGAACATTCACCCCAAACGTGTACATTCTCTCCCCCCCGTTCCCCAAGTCCTGTCCCACATCAGGGTGTACTCTCTATCTCCTCCGCATCATGCATTGCTCGATGAAAAACACTTTGCACCACCTCAGCACTGACACCATAACTTGCAATGCTTGCGTTGCTGGTTAATTGGCGAGCATGACAGCGGACCCTTCTCCCCTGCCAATTGTGCCATGGCCTCATCTTCAGGTGTATGAGCGACGTTATCTCCCAACCACCCAAGGCACCAGTAGACTTTCACACCTTTCCCATGATTTCTCTGCTGCCCGCCATCCCACCATCACTTTCCACCTATCTGAGGTTGCGCTAAGTTTCCACCCACCCGTTCGCTGTACTACTGCTTGTTTTACCTCAGTAGGGCTGCGTCCAAACACTGCTCCTCGGGTCTACCTGCCATCCTTCACCCCTTCATTCTTCAGGCAAACCTTTACACTGATGAATCAAGAAGCATTGACAAAAAGCAACACATACAATAAAACCCTGCGGGGTCAGCAATCCACAGAGGTTGCGTGAGATGGGGCCAGCGCTAAATCAAATTAGATCAGCTGGCCTAAATTAAATCCGGTCTGACCACCTAAATTAAATAACAATTGCTTCACAGGGCACCTACATTCAATTTAGACCTAACTCAATAATAACTTGTTGAGACTCGTTGACCGGATAGTTGAGAATGGCAGCTTGGTTTCCATGTGGGGGACATGGCTTCGAACCCCGACTGAGTTAAATCGATGATTTCAAAAATTGATATTATTTTCTTTTCTGCCTGTGTATTTATGCTGTCCACTGAGACTACGCGAAATTTGAATTCATATTATTCATTATTAATTTTAAAATGGACTGCATATTTGCCAATTCATGCACTAGTGTACTTCCTCCAATCCCAGTAAACAATATAGCAGTCATTGCAATGTCAGTGTTGTGGCAACACTCCCACAGGAAGTTATCGCACTACACAAGATTCACGCGACTGGCTATGCGCGACGTGTCATGTCAGCCAACTGACATTGTCAATTAGGTAACGAGTGGATTACTGATCGCGACTGGGAATTGAACTCCCGACCTTCCCTACTGGATGCCTGCGCTTTACTGATTCAGTGTGGTATTTGTGATTGCAATTCCCTTACTTAAAGTTGCATAGTCCGATGGTTTTGAATTTCTGTATTTTTTTTTAGATAAATATATTAGATCGATCACTAGTATCTACTTTACATTAGTTCAAAGTTACTTTCATTTTAAATGGTAAACCTTTAAGATATTTTAAGTGCAAACATGGACAATTAGTTTTGGCAAGCTTGCCAAAACTCTGACACCATAGACTTCTGCAGTAACAGGTTCTGTTAAATTGACTCAGTATTGCCTTCTACGCAGAAACAAATGGTTAATAAGTGCATCAGTATCTAAGTTAGATATGTCAAATCAAATCTAGATAATTGATTTCGTTTTGAAAATTTGATATTTCATCGGACGATGCAGCTTTAATGAACTAATCTAGAAAGAAAAAATCTGTTTGATCGTCATAATAATAACTGTAGATATTGTTAGCACGTAAACTCCCAACAAAGAAAAGAATTTGTTCAGTTTAGATTAAGTTATTACAACGGCCACTTTCATTTTATACGGTGTATAAAAGTTGTATTATCAAACAAGAATTGACTGACGCATATTATTACAAATTAGTGATAATTTCATTTATTTAGCAATTCATTTTCCTGTATGGCTTGAAGGTTGGTGCTAGGGCGCTGACAAAGTCCATTAATCAATGAATAAATTACATTTAGTAAAAATAATATTAAATAACGATACATAATATGATCCACAATTAGCACATATGGTACAGTGAACCCTTTAACTGACACATGCAATACTGTTACATCATTGCACATATGTATTTACGACATACTTAATGCCAGTTTAATGCATACAAATGTAATTTCATATGTGGCTTTCTTTTAGCGTGCCCAGCTCAGATATTGCGATGAAATATTTGCGTCAGACTCCCACTAAACATCAATCCGTAGCAGTGCTGGGCTCTGTGAAGAAGTCACTAATTAGTCGAGAACATCACTGAGGTTCACTAATGCTGTGAGAGGTTCCCAGTGTTAATCTGGGAGAAATGCATGATATTGCGACCGAGTCGGATATCACAGCATCCTCCATCCTCATTTGGTTACTCCCCTTCACGTGTATCACCACTTTCTTATGGACGGATCATTTAGACCAGCATGCATTAGAAGTGCATAGTCTGATGTTTTTGACTTGTTCTCAGTTTCTGAGATAAATATATTAGGTTGATCATTATGATGTACCTTAATTTAGATTGAAGTAACCTTTATTTTAAATGGCTCAATGTTGAGATATTTGAAGTGAAAACATGGAACATTAATTTTGGCAAGCACCACAACACTCTGCCACCATAGCCTTCCGTGGTAATTGATTATATTAACTGGCCCCAGTCTTCCCTTCTATTTACGAACAACTGTTGAATAAGTGCATCAGTATCTAAGTTAGATAATTGTGGTGTTCTCTGTGGCAGAGTGGTTAGAGTGTCTGACTTTTTTCTAGGTCGGACTCCTAATCGGAGGGTCGGTGGTTCGATTCCCCATGCCTCCACCTCTGCTTATTTGGATTTCCACTGTTGTGTATAACCTACAGCATCAACAAAGGACAGTTGCTCTCATACCATGTCTATGTGGTGTGGGAGGTTAACATTCCCTAAATGTGTAGGCTCGGGCTTTCTCTCGACAAACTATCTAATGCTGAAAACAAGTCTATCCATGATAGGCAGTATAAATCTTCAAGAAAAAGGTATTGAAGAGTTCAGGCGGAAAACCCCATAAACACAGATTTTTATTTCTGTGTTCGTTGCTCCATAAATATGTAATCACAAGCAACGTGAAATTACTGAGAATAAAAAGTAAAAATATGTTAATTTAATTCAATGTTTGGATTGACTGAACTCTTCCTATGTAGAATCAAAACCGGATAATTGCTTTCGTTTTGAAAAGTTGATGTTTCCATCAGACCATGTAGGTTTAAGGGAATCTGGAATGTCGGTTGGTGTATTCAAGTTATGATACACACAACGCGCATAGGCGAAGAAAGCCAGAAACCAATTAAAGACTTTGATCTGAGCTGTAAGAAAAGTATATATGCCTGCAAACTTAGTGCCTCATTTTAGGGTGCACATCGTGGTATCAATGGCTTCAGTTATGTTCCCCTCTATTAGCTAGTCTGGACTGACCACCCGATTACTCCATATTTTGAAGTGAAAGCTGATAGACAGTTGGAGTTGGTATCTAGGAAAGGGGGAAGCAGAGCTTGCCGGGTAATAGGGTGGGGGGCTGGTGAGAATAAGGGGTGTTGGGAAGCGAGAGTATTGCAGGTATTGCAATACCTCAGGGAGTTTGAAGCCCCGGCCCTGCAGAGTTGTAAACCACTGCCTTGTGCAACAGGTTTTTGACAGAACCTAAGGCTAAGGGAGCAAACCCTAAGCAGAAAACCATGTCACTGTGGCAGCATTAAGGGTGGTTGATGTATGGAACTCCCAACATCTCCTGACCAGCCACTGCAGGGACAAATAGTTTTGCGCCTGTATTGACATGTTCTTGCGGGTGTGAAACCTATATTTGCTCCCTGAGAGAGTGCTGCTGGTAACTTGCAAAAGCCAGCAGCACTTCAACACTTTTGCAGGCAGCTTTCATGAAATGTAAAGCAGTCTTTGTCGCATCGCGACCGACAGCATGATGATGATGATGATGGGAAGCGAGAGGTTCCCAGAAGGAGCACCAACAAACATTAAGAACTATTCTTTATTCATGTGATGTATAACAAATGATGCCAATATAAAGATATGTAAGTGTCAATTATTATCATTATTATTATTTGTTATACTCCATAAGACTAACACTGTACCGGTGGCTCCACCTTCCCTCCTCACCTCCACCAGATTTAGACCAGTGTCACTCGCACCAGAGGACTTTTTTCTTTTTGATATTCCCATTTTTCTGCTTATATTCACATAATAAATGATATAGAACATATCATATTATAGTCCAAGGCAGTAATCATTGAATGAATGGATGTACTACTTATGCAGATTAGTATAGAAGGCTAAGTCTTATGCAGATTAGTATAGAAGTATAATCGGTGTGGGTTTGCTAGATAGATATAAGTGCATACATGCACTGAATGAAATGTAGGAACATCAGATGCTTAATTAAGCCTTAGCTGAGTCAATAACAATGCGAGGCTACGAGTATGTGTAAGAATGAGGCTGGTGCAAGACAAGTTGGGAGAGATGCCGGTTTGTCTGTAGAGGGCTGGGAATGTGTAGACAATATGGTGGAAGTAGACATGTATAAGCAGAGTGTAAAATATTCCGATATTCGGTAAGGGGGGAATGCAAATGCTCTATTATTGATCGGTGTACGTGACCAGGTGCATATATACATATATATGGATTGGTGGTGCCTGAGTGGGATGTAAATAGACATAGTGGTGCTGGCAGGTCTGGGTGTGATTGCACTCAGGACCAGAGCATTTCCCTGATCACATAAATATAAAATCTGCAAATATCTTCTTTAATAAGGTAAATAGTATTTGCCAGGTTAACAATAGCACTGTGATATGAGGTGCACTCCATAAACACCCTTCTGTTTTAATGTAAGTTCAATCAAATGAAACGCCAAATGTGACTGTGAGTGGGCATGTGTGTGTGTGGGGGGGGGGTGCATATATGATAGAGAGAAGGGCGTGTGCATGGTAGGTAAACTAGAAGCTGGTGTAAGTGTCAGTGTGTGGGGGATGTAATCTGATTCAGTGTTGTTTCTACTAACCCAGCGGCCGTCGAACTGCGGTGGTGCCACCTTGTGGATACCGCCCAAACTACAAGCACTGAAGCAAAATTAACACCAGGAATGACACTAGACCTCTTCCCACAAGCGCAAGACATTCCGTTCAAACCAGAACACAACTGCCGCAGCCATCGTCATCGACCACCATCAAGTTTTCTTCGCCCACCCACCCACACTGACAAATAAGGAGAACGGGTAGCGCTGAGGGTTCGAGTTCGGGAGCTCATCATCAGAGATGACGAGAGAGAGACTGAACTGACCCGATACTGACCAAACTGTATAACGTCATTGAGTTCTTCCGTGTAATAAAATCCCATTATATACCTCTGTCTCCGCCTTAACTGAATTATGGTTTGCTAAAATAAAACAAGTATATCTATATCTATCTTCCACCGGATATGTGTATATATTAATCTATATATATATAGATATATGTATAGATAGATAATAGAAAGTATATATTCCTCATATTGGCACGTTTGTATATAAATATATCGATATATCACCAAATATGTGTCATGGAAAGAGAATTATGGTCCGCTTAAATAAATATAAATAAAAAAATTAAAAGTATATCACCGAGTAGGTTAAATAACATATAGCCCAGTAAGTGTCAACAATGCCCTCATTTAAATCCTGTTAATTGAATAATTGTGGTGTAAAATGGTCTGCTTAAATAAATACATATATATGTGTGTGTATGTATGTGCATCACCGAATATGTTTCGCCGTGAATATGGCCTACGCTGCCGACACAATCAATCAATCAATCAATCCGAATATGTTAGATACAATATTCTGTTAAGGGAATAGTTGTGGTGTGTCAAACCACAACTAACTTAGCTGTGGTCAGGGGGCAGTTGGAAGTGTTCCACAAAGCAACCCTCAACGAACTTGTCGCTCCCTCCCCCTCACACCTCACATACCACCAGCAAAGTGTGGGTGGGTCAACGGGAGGGGCGGGGGTATTAAAGGCGCCCTCCCAGTCCACCTCTACACTCTCACAGCACCCTCCTCCATACACACTGGATACATGCTTGGAGTTATCCAATACTGAATGTCATTAATGGAATAGATTGTACCAACGGACTCTCATTTCAGGTGTTTGCCCAACCTGTATATAGCAATGAATTAGAGGGATGGAGTATCTCTTACACTTTACTGTCTTCTTTTCTTTGGGTCTGTTTTGTTTTCCTCATAGCCTCCGTACACAGCCACAGATCCGAGCCTTAGATTCTACAATGGTATTCATGACATACATATGTGTGGACACTATTTGTGGGTAGTGTACATGTATGGGCATGGCATGGAAGTCATGCATATGTGGCCAATGTATTTGGGTAATGCACATGTGTGAGCACTGTATGGTGGCCATATGCATGTGTGGACTTTTTCTGCAGGCAATGGCCATGTGCGGGACTGTCCAGAGGTACTGCACATGTATGTGCATTGTATGGGGAGGAAGGTGAATGTATGGGATTGTGTGCAGGCAATGCACATGTGCAAGCACTGTATCGCATTGGCAGTGTGCATGTGTGTGAGTGTGTGTGGACAATCCATATGTGTGGCACTGTGTGTGGGAAAGGTGTAGATGGGTCATACCCATGTATCGGCAATGTATGTGGGTAGTGTGCATACATGGGAGGAACATGTAAGGAGTGCACACTTACGGGGGTGATGTGTTAGCCTTGGTAGATGCCTGGTGGGGATAAAATATAAACAATCCCCGCCCTGGAGAATGCAGCTCTGGCTGATGTCACATTTTACCCGCCAAAGCTTTGTTTCGACACAGCTGCCAGGCTGTCCCACCTTTTAGCGGTACAATATTTGCATAGCAACAACAGCACCACTTTGCGGCTTTCTAGGGCAAAATTCCTGCTGCTACTTCTTTAAGCAACGTAAGAAAGCCGGGGCCCGCAGAGTGGATGGTTTAAAAAAGAAAACTGTTTAATGCTTTGTTTGTGTTTAAAAAAATAATTATTTGAAGCAGTTAGCATAAGAACGCGGAACATGGGAATTTGTTTGAAAGTGCTGACAGTAATTTTGTGGTGGTCCATTATATTGATTATAAGTTTGAGTGCTATGCTACCTACCGGCTTGCCAATAATCTAACAACACACCCACACTTGAGCACTGCTACCACATCGCCCACACATGCACACTTCCCACCCAGGGCCCATGCATGTACACTACACACACACTGCTCACAGGCTGCACTCTCGCAGAATTCTTGCCCAGACATAATACTCATCAAAGTGCGATGCCAACATGCTGCACTAACACATGGTTTTGCCTAGTGAATCATGCCCACCTATACCCACTTCCTACACAGGGCATTGCATGTACACTGTACAAACGCAAGGCTCAGGCAATGTCCACACATGGTTTTGCCTAGTGAATCATGCCCACGTACATGTACTTACCACACAGTACAATGCATGTTTGATGTGCATAGACAAGGCTCAGCCAATGTCCACACATAATTTTGCAAAATGAATCATGCTCAAATACACACACTTCCCACACAGGATAATGGATGTATGTTGTCCACACATGTTTATGCCTAGGCTTAGCGTCCATGCATGCTTCTGCCAACACACAGTACTCACACATTCCCATTCCCACATCAAGTTCAGTCCTCGCCAAAAACAACAACACAAAAACGCCATCCGGCCAGCTTTAATATTACTTTTCCAGAACTTGTTCAAATATATACAAATGAATAGTCCCCATCATAGGCCCTATATGTCAAACCTTATGGACCCATATGCCTACTGATGACCTAATTTTTAAAGTTTCTTACCTTATATTTGTTTCTAATGTCGATTTTTCTGAGGACCCACAGTCCTACTTTCTTAAAGATTGATATTGCATATCATGGATAAGTCTCAATGGACTTGTTTTCGCCATTAGACAGTTTGTCGATAGAAAGCCCCAGCCTACGCTTTTACTAACCCAAGGGATTTTTAACCTCCCACACCACATAGACATGGTATGAGAGGAACCAGCCTTTGATGACACTGTAAGTTATAGACAGTGGTGGAAATCCAAATGGGCAGAGGTGGGGGCATGGGGAATTGAACCACTGACCTTCAGATTAGAAGTCTGACCTAGACAAATATCAGACACTCTAACCACTCCACCACAGAAAACTCCACATTTCTACTGATGCCCTAAATTCTAAAGCGTCTTATCATACATTCATTTCTAATACAGATTGCAGTGACACTACCATACCAGTTGGACATATTTTGCATTAGATAAACTACCATTTCATGTATGTGCAGTATCACCCTACCCATCGTCCATAGGACAATATATGTAGCTGTGATATATCATATTCATCAGGTCTGGCCAACACCATCTTGCAAGGTACAGTCAAAGGGGGAAGAAGAGAAGTCAGACAACAGACTCCAGTGGGAAGACAACGTCAGCGAATGGAAAGGGCTCATGTTCGCAAATCGCAGAGGACAGGGGAGTACACGGACACAACGGAGAACCCTGGTTTCAAAGACATGGGTGATGGTGCATTGACCTTTACTGTTAAGAGATTGATGAGAGCACACTCCTGGGGCGATATCACAACAATACCAATATTAATACTGGATATGTAATAGAACACCATCATGTGGGAGGATTGATTTACCAGGCGATGTACACTAAAATCACAATAGCGTATGTATTCACAATGGGGCAAGTGGAACCTGAGATTGATATGCTTCCAGGGGCAGGGGTGGGAGGTGGAGCGCGGTGGGTGAGGTGGGGGCGGAGGTGGGGGGGCTGAAGGTCGGGGGTGGGCGAGGGTCGGGACGGCCGGCAGGTGCCTGAGGTGGGGGTCGGGGCGGCGGGCAGGGTGGGGGCGGTGGAGGGCGGGGGCCGGGAGACGGTGGGCGCGGGGTTTGGGGGCCGGGAACGGGTGGCCGGGGGCGGGGGGCGGGCAGGGGCGCCGGGCGGGGGGAGGCGGCGACGGATGGCCGGGGCGGCGGGCGGGGGGCAGGGGGGAGCTGAGTGGTGTCAGAGGTGGACAGCGGGGCGGAAATAACCGGGCTGCATTACCGGCAAGTGCCCATTGACAGGCCCGGCCCGGCAGCCAAGTAGTATATGAAGTCGGCACCCGGGGTCAGGCCCAACCCGCCTTTGCGGTGTCTCACTTAAAGCTGCATAGTCCGATGAAGCATCACATTTTCAAATCCAAAGTATTTATACAGATTTGACTCTACATATCTAACTTAGATATTGATGCACATATTAAGCATTTATTACCACATAGAAGAGAACACTGAGACACTTTGATAGAACCTATTACCGTTAAAGCCTATGGTTTTGGCATCCTTGCCAAAACTAAGTAAATATCTCAAAACTTATAGATTTAAAATAAAAGTTACCTCAACCTGAAATAAGGTAGATTATAAAGATCAAGTTAATATATTTATCTCAGAAAAATTACCAAAACACAAAATCATCGGACTATGCAACTTCAAAGTTGCAGAGTCGGATAGCTTTGAGTTTCTGCCATTTTCTGAAATACATATATTGAATTCATTATCATGATCTACCTTTTGTTAGTAAATTGAAATAACTCTTTTTTTAATTACTAAGTTTTGAGATATTCGAAGTGAAAATATATCAAATTAGTTTTGGCAAGCACACCAAAACTCTGACACCTTAGGTTTCAGCAGTAATATGTTCTATTAAATTGACTCAGTATTCCATATGGCAACACATACTCACTTAATATGTTTATATGGATCTAAGTCAGATATCTAGAATATAATCTAGATAATGGTGTTGGTCTTCTCTTCAGGCCATATGGCAATATTCAAAACGGAGACAGAAATCCCCCTGGGAGAACCCATTTAATTCATCTATAATTTGTGTATCGTTACGTCCTCCAATGTTTTACTACGCTTACAGAGAACTACATCAGCTTTCCCCCTATCACTACACTCCCCTCATGCCATATGGTGCGCACGTCTCTTTGTTGGCGCCGAGCGGAAATCAAACACTCTTTGTGTCAAACGAGCACCTCGGCAGTAATTTCTAGACGGTGTCGAGTTGCCGTGGCCGGCAACATCAAATGCTGCACTTCAGCTACCTTGATTTGGTTGTTTGTTTTTTGGAGTTTTACGTACTGGCAACATCTGAGGCAATATCGGGACAGGTGTCGATTTGTGAAAATGCACACTTATGGTGACTTCATACTGATGCTCCACTATGAGACCAGGCCACCAGCACCATGACCTGATATCCCATTCAGTCACATTATCCTGACACAAAGCCAACCAGTCCTTGCCCTGTCTTAATAATGCAGTGCGTCTGGCTGTGGCTGGGAAGTGACAAGTATAAATCTTTTTAAGTCATTACTTTGACTTGGCGAGGGTTTGACACCATTGGTTGGAATCCCACAATCTACCAAAATGGGAGACGGACGCTCAACTCTTTCGGTCATTCAGTCTGGCAAGATTACCCTAGAAGACACACGTTGACAGGACGGGGCACCCCTAGCATGAAACATTCAGAAGCTATTTATTTGCCCAAGTACTCTGCAGACGCCATCAATGAGGATTGTCACATGACTATAGTGCATATGGCTCAGCTCCCACCGCCTGCCTGCCCCGCCCACTACTCCTCTGTCCTCTCTTCCTCAACTCCCCCCCCCCCCCAGTTACCCCACACTCCTCACACCTACCAACTCACGACAATGTGTGTACACCATCGACAAACCCACACCCACCCCCACACCCACACCCACACCCACACCCACACCCACACCACCACCCACACCCACACCCACACCCACGCCCACACCCACACCAACACCCACACCCACACCCAGACACCCACCCACCCCCACCCCCGCACCCACACCCACACCCACACCCACACCCACACCCACACCCACACCCACACCCACACCCACACCCTCCAGCATCCATTCCTTGAGCAACCGGAACCAGAAGTGCAATAAAATGGTGTCCACTCATTGCCTCGCGACAGAATCACGGAAACGCCTGAGAACAAACTCTCAGGTCACCATTTGCCCGGCCCATTCCCGGCATGCACCGCCTCCGTCCGAGGCCACTCCGCCTATGAATAATGCAGGGTGCTTTCACTAGAGGGTGCCTAGCTTGGGGCGCGTCCGGAAACTCAATCCTCAACCAGCACCGATGGTCGCGTGACGTGGCGCAAGTGTATGTGTGGGCGGGTGAGTCTACTCTGCTGTGGACAGGAAGAAGTTGGTGTGGTGTGGGTGTGGTATGGGTGGGGACTGTCTGGAGAAACCTTCAGTTGAAACATCTTGGTTTTCCATTGGTGATGAGAACAACAGCAACACATCATTTGTTTTGAACTCGTCGATGACTGCTGAATCCAATGTGTGCTCGAAATGTGCGGTGGAACCTTGGATATGTGCATCTAGCTGCTGTCAGAGCGTCTGGTCGGTTTTCTCTGTTGACACTTTTGGTTAGCTTAAGATGTGTGATCAGTTTCAAACTTTGTTGAACCATTACGTATAGAAGCACACCATGAACTCCTTCCTGTCCTTGGCCACTATTTCTCAGGTTGTACTGTTGACATTCAATTTCTTCAGGTTGGACTTGAGGCAGGCCTTGAACCTTTCCTTCTGACCGCCTTGATATCTGCATCCTTTTACAAGTTCACAGTAGAAGACAGCTTTTAGTATTCTATCCTCATCCATGCGGACTACGTGGCCAGCCCACCTAAGTTGTGATCTCATGACCATGCAGTCAATGCTGACCATTTTTGACCTCTCTAAGAATTCAGTGTCTGGTATCTTATTCTGCCACCTGATATTCATAATTCTCTTCAGACAGTATCTGGAATTCGCCGCGAAACCAGCCATAATTGTAATCTATATTATGTAATTTAATTATATAATTATCAAGCTAATGATTGAAGAAAGTCTCTTACTAACACATGAGTTGCATAAATTTCACTGGCTTCTTTAAACGTTGCATTACCATGATTGCATAGTCACGTTGACAGTGAAGCAACACTGACCCTTTTGAGCTTTAAGCCAATGACCCTGATTGGGTTTTGGGAGGGTCAACCACAGTTCACCACAATCTCATTGGACTTATCAGATTAACTGCCAATCCTCTCACAGCAACAAAGGCTGGAGCAGCTTCAATCCTGAGCATTACTTGATTGTTGATGATGTAATGCTCTGTTGTGAGCAAGGCCTTATACATGACGAAAGGTCTGTTGGGTTTATTTTGTCAATTTTGTTAATCACTTGTATATGCCTCCATTGACATTTAAATAGAAAGGTGACATTACCAGACTGGATTAAATGGCAGTAAATGTTGGTCTTCGATACAATTTTGAAGAGGGCAAATTAGTGTCCAAAACAGCACAATTGAAATCACAGCGCATAGTGCTTACTTTACCAAAGTGCAAGCAGTGCAATTGTACTTAGGATTGTACTTACTTCTATTGCACTTTAAATTGGTAGAACTGAGCACAAAAGTCACCGTTGCTGTATGTCAATTTGATTCCTTCTAACCCACGGGCCACCTGAACACTTCTTTTTATACATTACTACTTAGTAAGTACACTAATTTACAACACAAACAAGGAACTGCATGATATGGACTTTATTCAAGCAAAATGTCACATGTATAAGAGATAATGGTCAAATAAGGTACATGAGGTCAAATAGCTCAGTGACTCAGGCTCTCAACCCTATCAATTTATGTCGTCTTATTGTAGGGATGGGTGGGCAGACCAGTAAGCAGGTGGTTGTTTTCGGTCCGGCGTCTGGAGGCGTTGTGTAGAAATCCAGGACCTGGCGGCCCGACATGGCAAGATGTGGTTCTGTGGAGGTTTGGCAGGGGTCATTTTGTTTTGGCGGCGGGATCGAACTAAAGTGTTGCCGCCACAGCAGCAGTCCCTTGTTCACGCGCAAATTACCATGTTGACGAACCAGCATGAACAATAATTTCAACACCTCCCATGATCTTTCAAATAATAGCCAAATGAGTTGAATGCCCACCTCTCATGTTTGTACGTCAATGCGGCACAAAGGACGAGGAGGCATGAATGGGATATCATGTATTTATTCCGGGCAGCCCCCGCGGGCATTACTTGAATGGTTTTACGGTGATGCGGCCATCCAAGAGCTGCAATGAATCAGTGTTATGTGGTGATCAGAGTGGTGGATGAGAATGGCATGAATCAGGTGTGACAGATGAGCAAGGCGAGGCGAGGTGAAGAGATGTCCACTAGCGGGTAGCAGTAGTTGAGTAAAGTAATATATTATATAATAACAGTTGATGGTTAATTAATTAATAAATGGTTAATTACATATAAATGGTCCTCACCATTGGTTAATTGATGTAATAGAATTAATTGATGAGTATTGTTATTGTTTATATTTCTTTGCAGTGCGGGTGGGTGGGTAAAATTTAGTAGTGGTCAGTCCGGATGGGTGATGCAGAGTGACCAGCATAGAGGTGTGAGCAGGGGAGGCTGTTATTGGCCGGAGGAGCCATGAGTGAGTTGGGGGATGAAGGAGTGGCGATGGAGGGCCGGTAGGAGTGGGTTGCAGTGTGTGTGTTATGTTCCCCCCACACCCCACCACCTGGTGTTTTGCCTCGCAGCCCCGCTCGCCCCGCAATGACCCCGAATGAGCACTCGCTCATTCCCCACCAGGGGATTGGAGCCTACTGGTTCATCCCCAGGCAGAGTCAAGCCAATGACTTAAACTTAACACTTGCCTCTACCTAGCTTGGTATTACACAATACGAGGATAGGCTAAGGAGCGGTGCAATAAGCAAGACCAAGCGTCCATGGTTGGAATTTCCGCTCCAGGACCAATTAATCTAGCACACAAAGAACAAGCCAATTCAATTGCTTCACACATTGCCTAAATGTGAATGTTAACCAGACGGCATGGCTGAATGAGTTAGCGCATCCGTCTCCAATGTTGGTAGATAGTGGGACCGTGGGTTCGAACCCTGGCTGAGTCAAACCAATGACTACAAATTTGATACTTGTCACTTCCTAGCCAGGCACTCAGCCTTATTAGGATAGGGCAAGGAGTAGTGGAATCAGGAAGACCAATAGTCCGTAATTGAAATGTGCCCTGTTTAAACAACTAATATACAACAAAATACAAAAATAATGTCGCCAATCTGGCAAAGGAAATAACATGATTACCGAGAACAGTTTTCAATCGGGTGTCAATTACATGATAGGGAATTTCCGCATCCAGGATGTAGTGAATGCATTAGTCTGCAATGTAATCCTTCCGGCTCGCCATCCCACACATTGCCTCAATATAAAACAAACCGCCCAACGCAACCATTACTTCCCTAATGTTGCACTTTAATGAACTAATTCTGGGGCTAGTATTTCACTGTGCATCCTGCTTTTTGGTAATATTATACATGTCCACCATCGCTGTGAATATGGCATATGCTGCCGACACGGCGTAAAGCACCCACCCATCGATCAATCAATCAATTCACCACCAATGTGCCTTCTGGTGGCCGAGTACAGAACTAATGCTCTGTGTGGTGAATCAACGCATAGCCTGCTCTTTGGTAAAGGGTTATATAGGATTGCCACCGCCAATCTGCCATCTGGCGGCATTGTGAAGAACTAGATTTGGTGGTACCAGAACACTGTGGAACCTGCTCTGTGGCAAAGGGTTATATAGGATATCCACCACCGATATGCACTCTAGCGGCACAATGAAGAACTAATGTTGTGTGTTGTAGATCAGAATGCAGCCTTCTCTGAGGTATAGCGTTACATAGATTGCCAGTAACAACCTGCCCTCTGGCTGCACTATGAAGTACTAGTTAGTTGTATTTACCAACACCTCTAAACCACATTGAATGTTATCATCGGCTATTGGATGTCAAACATATGGTCATTCTGACATATTTCTTTTGAGGCAATCCGCTGCTGCAACATAGGCTACTCTTTCTGATAAGCAGCAAGGGGTCTTTTATATGCACTTTCCCACAGGCAGGACAGCACATACCCTAGCCTTTGATAAACCAGTTGTGGACCACTGGTTCACTATGGAGAACTAATGCTGGGACTAATAGATCACAATGTATTCTCTGTGACCAAGCAATTCCAGAAATCCTTTCTTTATCAGTTTATGTATATAGGAGTTTTAATACACAATTTCCGCGACTAGTATGGCACCTGATGATAGGCAACAACACTCCTGTTGTGGGTCAACAGTGTGTCACTGTGTTGTTTTAGACGGTCAATCAAACTTTTCAACAATCAATCAATCAATAAGATACATCTACATTTATAAAAACATGATTACAAAATGGTAAGTATTTTTTCTCTAAAAATCCGCATTTGTGCCGAAAAGACTGTGTCAGTTTCTCAATATGAAGCCAATGTTAACCGAGCCTCAATTGCCTCTCCACAGACTCTGTGACCCACAAATCCAGTCTGGAATACGCTCTGCACATCCAGCGTGGAAATTGTGTATTGAAGTTGGAAAGAGAGGGTGAATATGGGATGTTTTTCTAACCATAATCTAATACCAAGTTCCGCTACAGCATCGGGGAATCACACACAAACCCGTCCGTTTTATCGGGCGCGTAACGGAGGCGGTGGCCGAATCGGTGGAGTGCAGGCCTGCTGCCTGGAAGGTCGGAAGTTCAAGTCCTGGTCGAGTCAACCCAATGACTTACACATTTTGGTATTATTTGGATATGGCGAGGACCAGTTGGTTAGCTCGGTGTCAGGATAATGTGACTGAGTGGGATATAAGATCATGATGTTGGCAGCCTGATCTCCCAGTGGGGCAGCCCCATTTTTTTTTTTTTCTTGAAGATTTATACTGCCTATCATGGATAAGCCTGAATAGGCTTGTTTTCACCATTAGACAGTTGGTCAATAGAATAGAAAGCCCAAGCCTACACTTTTACCAACCCAAGGAATTTGTAACCTCTCACACCACATAGACATGGTATGAGAGCAACTGGCCTTTGATGACGCTGTAAGTTATACACACCAGTGGAAATCCAAATTGGCAGAGGTGGGGTGGGGGCACAGGGAATTGAACCACTGACCTTCAGATTAGGAGTCCGACTTAGAAAAAAGTCAGACACTCTAACCACTCTGCCACAGAGAACACCACAAGCACAATAAAGTCGCCATGAGTGTGTCCACTCACAAACCAGTACCTGTCCTGATATGACCTTCGATGTTGGCAAGGCATAAACCTAAAAAAAAACAACCAACAACCAACCATTTATCAGGCGTGTATTGATTGCCTAGAGTCGAAGCCGGTTCTCCTTTAGACGTAACATTAATAATCAACCGGAGAAGCAGGGGTCAGGATGTGGGTCACCAGTCTGCACGGTGGTGCTCGTTCCTCTCGAGGCACTGTTTTCCACATTCTGATTGCCGTTATAACTATTACAAAGGAAAGGAATTCTGAACGGAAACAAAGATCCAACGGTAAGTAGGGGGAATAGATGGGACGAATGGGACTTCGTCTCGATAGAGCTGCAACGGAATGTGATGCCTAGCAATATGTGTATATAGATATATATAGATACATAGATATATATGTGCTGTAGTAGTGTGCACTGACCTCTCAGGCAAGTAACCACATAGACAGGTAGGCGTGGGTTGTGTGTTGATATCAGGGAGCCTAGGTGGTGTAATGGTTAGCACACTGGCCCGGAATGCAAAGAGATGTTGGTTGGAGTCCCGCTCTTGGCGCAATATTTCCCATTTTCATCACCCCCACGAGAGTGCTATATCATTTATTATGTGAATATAAATAAAGAATAGTCCCTCATGTTTTCAGTGCTCCTTCTAGGCATCTCTTGCTTCCAAACACCCCTTATTCTCAGCAGCCCCCCCCCTCCCCCGTAACCGGGCACTCTCTGCTTCCCGTTTCCTGGGAACCGATCCAATAGGTGGATATATATATATATATACATATTTCGATTTCTTTAAACAATTTTCTTACAGATTTACGTGTAGTATAAAGCATTTATACCAATATTATTCTGGATGGAACCTGTTAATTGTTAATCGCGGCGGGGCGGACTCGAACCCGGGCCCCCCGCCTTGCACACCGGGCCGGGAGAACTGCCAGCTCTAGGGGGCTGAGGCAAGTCTAATCCTGCTAGGTGTCGGGCGCATGCGCCAAGCCTCCGAGCGTCCAGTCGGACCGAGGCAAGTCTAGGCTGGAATGTGTCATGCGCATGCGCGCGCCTCCAGCCCCCAACGGTTCTCCAGTATATCGGCCATTCGAACCCGACTAATAATACTGCCTAATATGGATAATTCTGAATAGACTTGTTTTCACCATTAGACAGTTTGTCGATAGAAAGCCTGGGCCTACACTTTTACCGACCCAAGGATTTTTAACATCCCACACCACATAGACATGGTTATGAGAGCGACCAGCATTTGATGATGCTGTAAGTTATATACAGCAGTACCGGAGGTGTAAGTTATAAACAGCAGTGTGAATCCAAATTGGCAGAGTTGGGGGCATGGGAAATCGAACCACCAACTTTCAGATTAGGAGTCCGACCTAGAAAAAAGTCACACACTCTAACTACTCCGCCACAGAAAACACCACAAGCCTTTGATGAACCAGTTCTGGACCACTGGATCACTCTGGAGAAGTAATGCTGGGACTAATAGATCACCCTGTATTCTCCGTGAAAATAAATTCTACTACCAAGCAATTCAAGAAATCTCTTTTTTATCAGTTTGTATATATAGGAGTTTTAATACAATGCCTATATATATATATACATGACAAGATATGACTTCTATCCGCCGTCTGAATACATAAATAGATAGATATATAGATAGATGGATATATATACATAGATATATATATATGAAGAGTTCAGGCGCAAATCCATGTAAATGCCAATCCAAAAAAGGAGATAAACATTGGAATCAAGCCATTAAAAATGTAATTTTGTTATATTCCTACTCTTTTGTTCATTGCTCCATAACTATGTGATCATATTGAAAGTCGAATTAGTGAGCTTTAAAATTGTTTTCAGGCTCAAATTTGTTACTTAAACTACATTTTTGGATTGGCATTTACGTGGTTTTGCGCCTATTAACTATTCATATATAGATAGATGGATATATAAATATATAGATATGTATATAGATAGATACATAGATATATAGATACATCGATAGATAGCTGAGTTGAGGTGATGCTTATATATTAAGAGTTCTTTTCTAAAACGCATTAAGCGCGAATCCAAAATATGAGTTTGCAATGCCAATGTCAAGTTGCCAGTAGACAGTTTATCGGGGGCGTACCGGAGGAGGATGTCACTTGTATTTTGAAAAACAGCTCTTCATGAAGTGAGAGCTGGAAGACCATTGGAGTCGGTTCCAAGAAGGAGGAAGCAGAGAGTGCCCGGGTTCATGGGGCGGATGCTGATAATAATGGGCGTTGGGAAGCGAGAGGTGCACAGAATGAGCACCAACACATTAGGGAATATCCTTTATTTATATTCAGATAATAAATTATATAGCATATATATATATATATATATATGAATAACTATTTTTCTATATAGATATACACGCACAGGTGATATATACATCCAGGTTATGCCTAAATATAGAACTTTGTAGGTGATGCCTATATATACATGGCCAGATGTGACTTCTATTCTCCGTCTGAAATCCTCCAGTGCGACTGACCCTGGTCAATGTGCGTGTGGCCACAGAGGGAACTAGGTCCTGTATATAGCAATAGATAGTAGCAAAGACCCTATAATACTAAGCCGGCTCGCTCAGCCTGTACTGTGTAATCAAAATGATTAAACCCACCACTTGGTGCGCTGGCTGTTCTCTTGGTTAAACAGGTGCTGTATTATATGTATAAATGCATATATGAATGTCAAAGATGTGTGATGATGGTGATGCTGATGATGATGCTGATGATAATGTGTATTTGTTCATAGCAATTTCATATTGATGTGTATTCATATTTACCTATCTCATGTATAATATAAGTGTGTGTGTTTACATGTGAAACACCAACCGGCAAGCCAGCTGATCAAACCCACCACAAGGTGGCACTGCAAAATTTACATTACCATTGGAGAGATAGGGAGTGAGCCGTCTTAGTAGTATAGGGTATTTGTTAGTAGGTAGGTTAGGTGATGGATACCGAGGGTAACTAGTGTTAGTGTGAGTGTCCACGTTTATATTCAGATAATGGATCAAGGTGCACATATATAGACATATGTAGATTGCATTCTCTGAAATGCTCTCTCCTTGTATCTCTCTATCTTGCAATAATATGACAGGCAACGATGGCCGAATTGGTAGAGTGAAGGTTTTCAATGCAGAACGTCTGGAGATCGAATCCAAGTCGAGTCAGCCCAAATGAAACCAAGTTTACCACGTTGGTGATGAGGGTGCCATCATTCCGAGAGTACAATCGGTTTGTTCACAAATACTGCCACGTCCCCTATATAATGCCCTACTCAATATAGACTCGATAGACTTTAACTGAAAAGCGCAACACTAAATTCCATTTGACAGAAAACTGCTCAAATGGAGTTTTCGTTTGTTTCTGCCTGATACTTGTCGCTAGCTAGCCTGGCGCTCTGTTTTAATCAGACATGGCAAGGACTGGCTAGCACAGTATCTGGATAATGCGACTGTATGATTAGGATAGGAAAGCCATTGGTTTGATTGGCATTAATAGGGACATAAAAGGACTGGTTCCCACAGGATCAGGATAATGTGACTGTAGGATATCGGGTAATTGTGCTTGCAATCTGGTATCCCAGTAGAGCAAGACTATAAAATTCGTCATCTGTACGCACTGACTGTCAGACGTCGGTGCCCGTCACGATATTACTTTAGATGTTGCTAGGATATAAAACAACAAGCAAACAAATATGCTCTTGCGAATCGATGCTGTTCCCTTTGATAATGGTCCCAATATAGCCCAAGTCGCCTGCACCAATCAGGCGTGAAATGGCTGAGGCCAAACTGGTTGTTAATCATTGCCGCTTAACAGAGCTATTATTATGTTACTGCGTCCATGTGGTGACGGATTAGGCGGAAGTCAGCCGACGTCATTTCCGGTGGTTCCTGGCAAGGGCCGGCAGCGTAGGGTCCATCCGGACGTGGCTGAGTGTTTACCGGGGCAATGTCCTAATGTCATTTACATGTCGGCTAGCTGGGGGTAGGGGACTCCGGTGGGAGTATTGGGTGAGATGGGGGGGAGGGGGTAAGGGAGAAAGGGGGGTGGAAGGTTAAACGGGACAGACGGAGGGAGGGGGAGGAGGTTGAGAGGGGGTACTACTGGGGGGTGAGAGGAAGTGAGAGGAACGAAGGGAGGGTACATTTGGGAAGGGAAAAGACATGAGGTGGAGAAGGAGGAGGGGAGAGGAAGGGAAAGTCAAATTGGGAAGTGAAATGATACTGAAGATGGACGTGAAAGTACATAAGGTAGAGAAGGATGAAGGGCGAGGAAGGGAAGGTGTGATATAATTAAAGTGAAAGAATGTGAGGTGCAGAAGGACCGAGAAGGAAAGGGATGGGTAATTGGGAGGTGAATGGGCACGAGGTGAATAACGAGGAAGGAAGGGATAGGAGGTGCAGAAGGAAGGACAAGCAAAGGAAGGTCCAAATTGGAAGTGAAAGGACATGAGGTGGAGACAGAGGAAGTAAGAGAAAGGGAAGGTGTGATCTAATTGGGAAGTGGAAGGATATGGGATGGAAAAGGAATGAGAAGGAAAGGACAGTATGATTGGGAAGTGAAAGGACATGAACATCAGGTGGGAGGAGAGGACAAGAAAGGTCCAATTTCGGAGGTGAAAGGACATGAGGTTCAGAAGGAGGAAGGGAGAGGAAGGGAAGGTACAATTGAGAAGGGAAATGACATGAGCTGGAGAAGGAAGGAGAAGGAAAGGAAGGTCCATGTGGGAGGTGAAAGGACATGAGGTTGAGAAGGAGGTACAGAGAGGAAGGGAAGGTCAAATTCAGAAGTGAAACGACATGAGGTCTAGAAGGAAGGAGAAGGAGAGGGAGGTGACATGAGGTGCAGATGGAGGAATGAAGACTAAGGGAAGGTCAAATTGAGAAGGGAAAGCACATGGGGTGGAGAAGGAGGAATGACGAGGAAGGTCCAATTGGGAAGTGAAAGGACTTGAGGTGGAGAAGGAGGAGGGGGAGGAAGGGAAGATCACATTGAGAAGTGAAAGGGCATGAGGTGGAGAAGGAAGGAGAAGGACAGGAAAGTCCATTGGGGAAGTGTAAGGACATGAGGAGAACAAGGAGGAAAGGAAGGTCAAATAGACAGAGATGGAGGAATGAAGAGTAATGGAAGGTCAAATTGAGAAGTGAAAGGACATGAGGTGGAGAAGTAGGAAGGGAGAGGAAGGAAAGGTCCAATTGGGCAGGGAAAGAGCAGGAGGTGGAAAAGGAGGAAGGGAAGGTCAAATGAACAGTAAGTGAGGAGGGGTATAGAAGGGAAGGTATCCAGGTTGAAGGAAGTGGAGTTGCGCCTATAGGATAGGGATAAGTGAATAGAGGGGAAGGATTAGCAGGTGAAGGAAGAAGATACTAGTTGGAGGGATAGCAAAGTTCCACCCAGAATTGAATGGAAATAGGGTTGGAAATGGGCTGAACATGGGGGGAGAAATGGGGTGACAATGGGGTGAACATGGGGTGGAAATGGGGTGTAAATGGAGTGTGAATGGGGTGAAGCTAGTTTGAAAATGGGGTGGAAATGGGGTGAAAATGGGGGAACATGGGGTGGAAATGGTGTGAAAATGGGGAGACGATGGGGTGAAAATGGGATGGATATTGGGTGGAAATGGGGTAGAAATGGGGTAGAAATGGGGGTGGATATGGTGAAGGAAATGGGGTGAACATGGTGTGGAAATGGTGTGAAAATAGGGTGGAATTAGGGTGGAATTGTGATGAAAATGAGGTGAACATAGTGTCGAAATGGAGTGAATATGGTGCTGTGAAAATAGGGGGATATGGTGGGGAAATGGCTGAAAATAGGGTGGGAATGGGTGGACATGGGGAGACCATGGGGTGAAAATGGGGTGAACATGGGGTGGGCATGTGGTGGATATGGGGTGGAACTGGGGTGGAAATGGGGTAGAAATGGGGTGGATATGGTGAGGGAAATTGTGTAAATGGTGTGGAAATTGGGTGAAAATAGGGTGGACATGGGGTGAAAATAGGTTGAAAATAGGGTCGAAATTGAATGGATATGGTGGCGGAAATGGGGTCGAAATGGGAGGGTAAAAGGTGGGCGAGGGTGTAATATCATCAGATGGACCAGTGGGAGATAGAATTGAGGGGAGGGAATGGTGTAAGGGGTAGGGAATGGGGCGGAGGACTGACGGGGAGAGAAGGAGGTTGTGTGGGGGGCCGGGTGAGAGGAGGGTGTGTGAGGGAGTGTGTGCGGTGGATGTGTCGGGAAGGAGGTAGGGTGGGAGAGCTGGAGAGATGGTGATGTACCCATGGTAGACGGTGATGGTGAGAGTGTAAGTGTGTGTGGATAATATGGGGTGTGCACTGACATTGTGGGCTCACCTGCCCTATTCACAGTTTGTATGTTTTATGAATCTACAATCCATTCTTGTTTGCTGCGTAAACTATTGCTTGCCATTATGGTATTTGAGATATCATTCCTAATCACAATTTTCTAACCCTAACTTAGACTATCCAGTTACCATCTGATCTTCAATATATTACCAGCCTGTACTAGTTACTTACTAACACTGGTTCGGTGCGATCTGATTTCCATTACTTTATCAATGAGTGTCTATCATTTAATGCCTTACAAAGTTGATACTTGTCACTACCTAGTCTGGCACTCTGCATTAATCGGACAGGGCAAGGACTGGCTAGCAAAGTATCTGGATAATGGGACTGTATGCAGGTATTGCAAGTATTACAGGTATTGCAATACCTCAGGGAGTTTGACGCCCCTGCCCTGCAGAGTTGTAAGCTACTGCCTTGTGGTACAGGTTCTTGACAGAACCGAAGGCTAATGGAGCAAACCCTAAACAGAAAACCATGTCACTGTGGCAGCATTAAGTGCGGTTGATGTATGGAACTCCCAACATCTCCCGACCAGCCACTGCAGGGACAAATAGTTTTGCGCCTGTCTTGACATGTTCTTGCCTGTGTGAAACCTCTATTTGCTCCCCGAGAGAGTGCCGATGGTAACTTGCAAAAGCTAGCAGCACTTCAACACTTTTGCAGGCAGCTTTCATGAAATGTTAAACCTGAAGCTGAGAGACATTAAAACTGACTCATAGACATCACTCTCGCAGCGGAGAGCTAACTGGAGAGCGGCAGTCAAGTAATGAAAGGAGTCTTTGTCCCATCGCGACCAACAGCATGATGATGATGATGATGATGATGCAACATCAGCTCATGGTGTCAGCGACCTGGTCTGCCAGTGGGGCAGCACTATAATATTGCCACGTATGTGCATCATCACAAGTCAGTGCCCATCCTGACATATTCTGTGATGTTGATAAAACAACCACAACCAACCAACAACCAACCAACAACTCCATGCCAATGTAGATTTCCACCGCTGTGTATGACTTTCAGCATCATCAAAGGCCAGTTGCTCTCAGAGCATGTCTATGTGGGGTAGGAGCTTAACCACCCCTCGGGTTGGTAAATGTGTAGTCTGAGACTATCTATCCACAAACTGTCTAAAGGGGAAAACAAGTCTATTCAGACTTATCCATGATAGGCAGTATAAATCTTCAAGAAAAAAACAAACAAAAAAAACCCACAGCAACAAGAACCGTACATAATATGGATATATACACTTTCAGGTAGAACAGCTGTGTACACCAGGGCTCCCGGTACTGAGAACAATGAATAAACTATTTTACTAAACTAAAAAATAATAAAACGATGAAATAAAGTAATTTGTAATTATTATATCGGTACCTCTGCCCTGGCTGATGATGGATTCACAATGGGAACCGGAAGTGAGACATGTGTGGGCGATAATAGGAGATGGAGGAGTTCTAATCACATATTTATGTCGCCTCATCATGCCGCTAGGGGATTCAGCCCGTGGGCAATTGTAGTCACGTGATGGATGCTCGTGGTCCGAGTTCTGAAACCGGGAGAGTGTGATACCGGCTTCATGGGAGTGGGAGCCGAAATCCTGCATGTCTCTTTCAAACCCAGTGTTTGAATGATGGCTGTTAGTTGTTATTGGGGGGTTTGTGACCTAGCGGTCACTGGCTGCAGAACTACAGCATTGATAAACGGTGCCATTAAAACGGCCTGTTTTTGGTGGTTTTGTTTTGTTGGGGTCTTCTTTTTTTCTTCGTCCAACTTTAGGGCTGGTAGGGGGGCGGGCGTGGTGCTCTTCAAGGCGTCTTGTGCGGTAGTGGCATGGTGTGGCGGTGGCCCGGCAGGTGGCAATACGTTCTTGGGGCCCATGGTCCTGTACCTCAACCGGAGAGCAAAGCGGGACATGATGGCTGAGTGAAATTAACAGCTTAACAGCTTAATCATCATATTGCCGCTACCTAGCCTGATGTTTGGTTACAGTAAAACAGGACACTGACTTTGTTTTTTCTGTGGGGGGGGGGGAGAGAAATAAGTTAGTTCTTTTTGATAAATACCTATATTCTTTGGGGTAAATATATTGTTTTTTTGAGATAAATAATTGCATTCTTCTAAATCAATTATGTTTCCATCAGAATGATATATAGAGTTTCTATGTTTTTAAGTGAGCTAACAGTAACTGTTGAATGCACAATTTGAAGCATACAACACACTGAATTTCTGATAAGTTGCCAACAAATTCCACAGCAATATGGAAACAGTGGTGTCATATGACTACATCACCTCGTTTGTATCTTTCGAACCCAGTGTTTGAATGCTGGCCGAGTGAATTCAACGGTTCATTAGTTTCCGGTAGTCTAAAATAGTGTTTATTACAGTAGAATAGGATATTGCGCTGCTTTGAGGTCTTTTTTGGTAAGTAAGTTTATTATTCTGAATACATTCATTTTTCAGCAGGACGTAGTAACTAGTTTGAGGATTGTTCTTGTTAATGAATTGTGTTCATATATCAGTTCTCAGTGCTCTGGCACTGGTCTCCTGGCCGGAAGTGTTACAGGTACACATGACAAGTTCGGGCGCAAAACCCTTTAAACGCCAATCCAAATATTGGGATAAACATTGGAATCAAACCTACAGCAATTTTGTTGTTTTACATTCCTAATCTTTTGATCACTGTTCCATCATCATGTCATCAGGACCAAAGCGGAATTAGCCAGAATTAAAATTATTTTCAGATCAAAATATGTCATTTTAATAGCATTTTTGGATTGGCGTTTGCAGGGTTTTGCGTCTGAACTCTTCACATATCCTAACACATTTTAATCAGACTATGTGGATTTAAACACATGAATAGAACCTCAAATTAACCATTAGTGCATACACACTAGCAGGATCCTTTCACCCTCCTCCTACCCCCCCCCACCCGTGCACCACCCCCATCCATCAGTGCTCCCTCCTCACCCGTCCATCTGCTCCACTGACAGCATAATCTGCCTTCCATATTCTCCTGGCATATAAGTTATATCAAAGGTTGTTGGTACGTTGGTCGGTTGTTGGAGTTTTACATCCTGGCAACATCTCAGGTACTACAAGGACGGGTATCAGCTTGTGACAGTCCGCAGTCGTGGTGATTTTATAGTGCTGCCCCATTGGGGGAGCAGGCAGCAAGCACCATGCCCTAATATCACACTCAATCACGGTGCTACTGAGTACAAAACATAAAAGAGTATCCGATCACATTGAGATAAGACTAAGTAAGTAACGTTATGTGTATCTATTTAATTGGAAACCCTAAACCAACAATTAAAACCGTGCATCTACTACTAGACGATCATAAACCTAGAAATACAGATGATGTTTAAATGATTAACACAATGTATCTATAGTGAAAGCTGAATTTTGGACTGTTTGCAATCTACACATAGTTACAAAACATAAACAAGAAGATTATTACTAAAATTAAATTCCAAAGATATGAATCAAATTGGACTAGTACTGCCCAGCGGTGAAAACAAGTATTAACACAGTTATCCATCACGAGCAGGGTACATAAATTCACCACACAAACAAAGAGAACAAAATCAAAAAGGATTTGGTGTACCTCATATGCATTACATATTGCAGTATGTACATGTTAATTTCAGAATTGACTTCACACTTCAATTTACTATATTTATATATGTGATGTATAACGCAATTATGCGAGTATAAACATATCTAAGGGTTCATTATTATTATTGTTTGTTATACTAGGTAAGACCAGCACTGTACCAGTGGCTCCACCTTCCCTCCTCGCCTCCACCGGATGACCAGTGTCAGGCGCACCATGTACAACAATTCCGTAAATGCATATATATACCTGTAACACTTACAGTCAAGACAAGTGATATGGCCCTGCCGAAAGATACATGTGAATAACGTTACAGTACTCAAATAAAGAAAGTACTTTGCCTAATCTATAACACTAAAGCCCTCCCTCTTCTGACCCACTCACATCAAACATATCACCATAACACACTGGACACGGTCGCTGAATCGGTAGAGCGAACGTTTCCGATGCGGAAGGTCAGGATATTGGGGCATGCTGCCAGCGGCTTGCTCTCCAAGTGGGGCAGCACTAAAAAGTGAACATGCCTGTGTGCTGTCACGAAGTCACCTTAGATGTTGCTAGGACATAAAATAGCAACAAACACTAAACATCACCACAACATGGTGGCTGACCCGACCGCCCCCTTGTTGTGACGCCCCTACCAGTCGGGTTCCAGTTCCCATGTTGTCCGCTAGGTGCCGTCTGTGTGCCTCCCCATGGGTCCTGCACAAAGGTCGCTGGGGGGCACCTAGTGGCAAATTGCTGAACTAATACTTTTGTAAACAGAGTAGTGTTCAAAATGATTCAAACACAATGTTTTTAGGACTATCTATGACCACTGCACACACATATGCTTAGATTAGGAGCTATTACAGATGAACATTCATAATTATCATCTTATGTCATTTATTTATCATATTAGATTGCAAAATGATGTGGATATATTAACCCAGCTTCCCAACAGTTTTTCTAATGGGTTGCTTCGGAACCTGTCCTGGAGACAGTGTTGTGGGAGTAACAAAAGAAGCCACTGCAGTTATGCCTATGAGAAATACTCCTAATATCACTCATTAATATGAATTTGCTAAAACTAACGTAGCGCATTTCATACAATATGCCATCCAACATCATTTAGAAAATAAGATCTCAATATGGGAGAATGTCTATTCGATTGTTTAAAAAATATATAGGATTTGTAATACAAGATGACACTGTATGTGAAGTGGAGTGGGTTTTTTTTTTCAAGAAAAACAAATAAAATAAAAGTTGGACTCAGATCATCCCATTAAATATCACTTTCCCAATATTCTCTGAATGAAATCAGTATCCAGAATAATTCATTGACATATTTGCAATATATATTGCATAATAAATTATTTTCTATGTGCATGCAATGCTTAAATTAAAGAAGACACTGAAATATCCATTTTGCTAATGATATTGTTTTGATTGGCACCACAAAAGTGAGTGATAATAGCAGAAAACTCATGCATCTGTGAGCCTGGCCTTTGAAACAAAAACACTGGTGTGCCCCTGTTGAAAGAAAGACCAGGGGACCAGACTACTCCTGGACCCCCAACGTACCCCTTGTCTGACCCCCTCCCCCTTAGTGTGACCCCCGTACGCTTGTCTGAGTCCCGGCCCCTCCCAACCTACCCCCTCTGCTCCATTAGTCCCACCCTCCTTATATTGGCAGTGCCTACAGTCTGTGCGGGAGGAGCCACTTCCGGTCGGCGTCAATATGTGCGCAGTGCAACGAGTTGGTCACGGTGGGTGGCGAAGCTCACCGTAATGCACTTCATACGCATGCTACTGATTTGATGTCCCTTCTTTGGTAAATATTGTTAGTCCTTAGGATATTTTATCCATCAGGGCCAACACCCAGAGTGGTCCAGAGCGATGTGTTGTCATGGTTGTTTTATTTACATAACTCTCTTTGAGTTTGATCAAAGAGAATCCTGGTAGATATGGGATGGTGGATGGGAATGCGAAGAAGTGTTCCAGCGATTACATTGCATGATTCTTGGTTTGTTTGCTGCGTAGTAATGACTTTAATTACTTGTGTTACAAAGTTAGTTTATTTGAAGATGAATTGATTTGTATCGTTGGCCTTTGGGCGTCAAAAGTTGTGGTACATGCTCTACACAGGATACATGTGATATTTCCTATACACTCCTATTTTGAGCTGTTCGTGGTATTTTCATAAGCATATTCAGTGCTATTTGGAGCGACCCAACTAGCAACGGTGCGACCCAACCAGCCTGGATTGAACTCGTTTCAGCCCGTTTAAACTTGTTTCCGGTACAAAGGCTAGGGGACCAGGTTGGAAACTGATTGATAATAGATGAAAACTCCTATGCTTCTGCCTGAGCAAATGAATGCCAGGGGACCAGGCTAGAACTCCACAGAGCTAGCAGTGTAGTCAAATATTATTTGACTAGTTTATTCTTCAGACATTATCACATATTTATGTATCTTTTGCACAGATTAAATTGTTTGAAGTATATTTGAAATTGATCTACATTAATTTCTGTTTAAATCACACAATATCACTACTTACTGAATGGGAAACTCATCCTGCAAGGGTATGCTCGATATGACTCAGTGGTCAGCTGTTTTTGCTTCTTTCGTCGCTGTGGACCCTTCTCGTTATTTTCTCTACACCAATTATAAGTCAGCAACATTAATGCGTTTGTTTTGCTATAAGCTATTAAATGTAAGTATTTGTTGTTGGAATGATGTGCATGGGGGTGGGAGGGGGTGGAATGTGGTGGGGGGAGGGGAGATGAAGGGATTGCATAGCACAGGTCGGACACGCCCTGCGCAGTAATGGCAACCCTCTCTGCGCATCCACTCCCGCGCATCACAACGGGCGGTCACGTGACTTGAGGCGAAAGCCGACTGCCACTGACTGTCACTGATAGTCAGCCTGTATACTTACCTCTGTTGACAGTAACTGGACGTGGGCGTGTGACTGTCTCTGTATGTGTATCCGCAAGGGTAAGCCATGCAGAAAAGGTGATAGCGACACAATTCTTCTTTTTTTTGTTGCAGCTGCATGGTTCATGTTCACCACAACATGCGTAATTGACTGCTCGAACCCGCCTTTCCCCCTTGGACCTCCTGAATCATATGACTCTTTGCAAAAGGTGCTACCTCTTTGTTTTGTTGTCCATAGTAACGATTGACACAAAACAGCACAGAAACGGTTACACTGTATTCTATTGGGATTAATAAACACCATGTAAAAGACAAATCAGTTTATCCTGAGGAAACGCATAAGTAGATAGTAGATTGATCGTTACTATGGACAAAGTTTTGTCCCATTTTGCTAAGCACCTTTTGAGACAGTCTCATATACTACATTTCCTTACTACTGACGCCAGCTTGAACTTTCGCTGATTATCTTATTAGCTAACTCCCATGCTTCGAAAACTTGTTATTACTTGTCACAAACACATATTGACCTCAATTGACCTCTATGCTATTTCCTTTTGTCACTGCTTGCTCTTATCTTCTTCACTGTTGATGAATGATGCTGCCCTCTGGCATTTACTATTGTTTGCGATACTCATACGCCATCTAGTGGCTCCTTGTTGACCTCTGTAACCAAGGTAATTGCTTCGTGAATTAGCATATTCAATTGTCATTATGTAAAATTCGATTTGTACTGTAGCACGCCCCTCAAGTCTTTTTGAACTAAACTTGGTGGTGCCAGATCTCCACTGCTGGGCCTATAAAAAGCTGCAACTCGCATATTTTGCTCCCTTTGGACACACAAGCAGGAAAGGACACAACTTAGACAGGACCGGTGTGGCGTGCTCAGCCGGGTGATTAGACTCAAACTCAAAGCATTGTCAATGGTTGTGGGTAATCTTCATACAGAAAATACAGAACAAGTGAAAACCACACCACCTATTAACAAATCGCTTGGTACACACATAGAAAACATCTTCACCAAAAAGATTATATTAAATTTATATGGTTAGGTTTCTTGATTTCTATTAATTTTCATTAAAACTAATGTTTTGCACTGCGAGTACCATCAAACTCAAGGCATTGTCAATGGTGGTGAGCAATGTTCCTACAGAAAATCCAGGAAAAGTGAAATATCTCTAAAACCACACCACCTAGAAACAAATCGCTTGGTACGCATATAGAAAACATCTTTACCAAAAACATTATATTAAATTTATAAGGTTAGTGACTCACGACCATTAACAATGCCTTGAGTTTGAGTCTATGCACACGGCTAAGCACGGTACTTAGCTGAGCACGCCACACCAGCTAAGGACTTTGGTTTGCCATCCCAACCACCCCACAATTGTACCTTAGGGCCCCACATCTTAGGGTTCATATTATACAACTGTAGAACAAACTCTAGATAATTGTTTTGCTTTTGGAAATTTGATGTTTTCATCGGAATCTGCAGGTTTGGTGGAATGAAAGCATCCGAATGTGATTAGCAATACTTACAGAATAAAGGCCAGTAGCATTTAATCAAGAATATCGCCCTTTCTGCTGATACAGCATTAAACTGTAAGTCATCACTCAAATCGCATGTACACACATCTATTCACACCTCCACTGATCTATCTTTAGGGAGTACTTCCACAGATGCTCCGGGCCATGGCGTTAGGATGAAATGGGCCATGTGGGAGGAAAAGAGGGACTCTAGGCGCCCACAATTCTAGCGGCGGGGAATCCGCCATATTGTCTGATGATGAGTGATGGGGCAGTGAGTGGGTGATGTGGAGTGGTTTAGGATGCAGGCAGGTGTAATGGTAGATCAAAGATTCACCCTGTACTTGTTGTTCACGGGTCAATGACAAGCTAGTGTAAATACGGGCGAAAATAGCTTTAGTATGGGACAGGAACTAGAAACTGTGGTTCCAGGATCAAATGGCTACATATATTGGCACAGATTTGGTGAAATGGGAGAGAATGCAAAAAGACAAGATGGCGGCCATAGAACGCCGTCAATTTCAGCTTTAAATCTTATTAAACTAGATGTTTTATTATATTTTTCAACCCAAAGATAGCGGGTAAATAAAAAAACATATATAAAGAATAGATTTTGCTTCTTAAATTAAGACATTATTCACTCAATTAATTTCCCCAGCGTGTCAAAATTCTTCGCCAGCTTTTCTAATGGGTTCGTTTTCACACCTGTACTGTCAGTACGGGGTGAATCTTTTATGTAGTGTAATGGAGGAGTTTCCGTGGCACAGACTGTGTATCAGACGTCTTATGTCCTTATAAGGGCAGGCCACTATCAAGGTTCTGTTGATTTCAGTATGTTTAAATTGTTATTGTTGTTCGCAACATGGGTGATTGAGCGCACAGGATGTGGCTCTACCTTAAGCTGGACACTGCATAATGATATAATTATGTCGCCACCTTGTGGATCCTATAGACATGACTGATATGGTAGTTACCCATGTACCCATGAACTTTATATTACTCACAGTACTGTTGTGACATGGGCGCCACCTAGCGTAATATCCAAGCTGACGTCCGCATCAGCCACAGGTGCGATATTTCGAATCATTCGCCACTAACACTTGAGACAGACAACACGTGCTAGACACCCTGCAATATTTGTGTAGCCATCCCACCCAGCCCAACTATCAGAAAACTCTAACTGAATGCTTATCACTCTAATTGTGCATAGAAACTACTGTAACTACTCGTGAAGTCCAATAACTAGTAATATAAACACAGGCGTCGGTCTCGTGTTGCTCAATTAAATGATTCTTCGCTATTTCTTAAAGTTGTGTAGCACGCATGACAGTGTGCTGCCACAAGTCTGTACCCGTCCTGATATCACGTCATATGTTGCTTGCGCATAAAACGAGAAACAAAGATCGAACCATACATCGCCATTTCTGGCACAGCCTCGTTCTGGTAGAGTATTTCCCCAGGGAGAGAGGTTGGCGAGGCGTGCGTATTTTCAGCTATGGCGAATGGAAGTGTCATGGTATATTAGTGTGCATGTATATATGGGTTATAGTCCGTGCTAGCTATGCATTTTATTCCGTCCACCCAACAATCCAACCTCAGAATGCAATACTGACTTAGTTGGCGTTCATAAAGTTATTCAATAACCAAATATATGTGCTTTTGGGGGAAAGTAATGTGTTCAGGACGACAAATATGACAGTATGATAATTATATACATCCCAACTGTTTATGCTCTTCCGTCCTGATATGACCTTAAATTGTGGTCGGACGTAAAACATCAACAAACAAACAAACTTGATGGTCCGACTTCACTCGGTGTCTATGAGCTATTTTTATAAAGCAAATGAAGCAACTAGGGAATTAACCTTTTTATTATACTTTTGTATTACTTTTATACAATAGTCCTAGATTAGTTAATAAAATGCCACATACCTAGCCATTCCAAAAGCACTGTTGTCGATCAAATTTGCCCTTTCTCCCTCCCCCCCCCCCCAAAAATTCTAAAATTCAAAAAATCCTAGTTTTATTGTTGGCATTTGGTAAAGTATCAAGTCCTTCTGACAGTATTTTCAAAGGTAAGACCTTTTCAAGATGGTGCTATCCCTGCATTCTAGTTCGAGAATCGCCCGTCATTATTAATGTGTTACCGTGGCGCCCTCTGCCGCCAGAATCGTTCATCTAGGGAGCCGGGTCTGACTAATACATGAGCTGGTAGGGCTCCCTGCCCCGGGCCTGTCACATGCAATACAATGTCGGATTAGAGCGCAGTTCTCACAGAGTAGTGGCCGGGACGCTGGTTCTGCTGCTGCTCCTCCTCCCCTTTGTTCATCATGTACACACGCCCTCACCGACACACACATTACCCCCTCACCCAACGCACACTGCCACACACATACTCCCACATATATATTGTGGATCAAATGTACACCCACCGACACCGACACCCACACACATGCACGTGTATTCTCTGATCAAATGCACCCAACTACACCCACTCACACACTCACCTACTCTGCCACCCAATGTACACATACCGACACCTAGACACACACATATTCTCTGATCCAATGCACACACCGATACCCCCACATACCTCCAATATCTCACCCAATGTACATACCCACATACATCCAATGTGTGACCCAATGTACAGACACATGTAATATGCCATGTTATGTACACACACCCAACGCCGACACATGTGCATATATACACTTTGATCCAGTGCACACACCCACATACATATACTGTGTGACCAACTTTACATACACATCTATTGTGTCATGCATTGTACACCCCCACACGCCCACACATATGTTGTGCCATGCAATGTACACATCCACACGTCCACACATATATATTGTGTCATGCAATGTACACACCCACACTTACACACATATATTCTGCCATCCAATGTACATGCCCACCCCCCCCCAGATATATATTGTGCCATGTAATGTACACACCCACACTCCAACAAATATGTTGTGCCATGCAATGTACACCCTCCGCATTCCCACACTTAAATGTTGCCATGCAATGTACACCCCCACACTCCCACACCTATATTGTGTCATGCAATGTACACCCCCACACTCCCACAGCTATATTGTGTCATCCAATGTACACACCCAGGTCTCCACACATATATTCTGCCATCCAATGTAGACTCCTACACTCCCTTACATATTTGGTGGTATTTAATGTACACACCCACACTCCAACACATATATTGTGCCATGCAAGGTACACACCCACAGTCCCACACATATATTGTGTCATGCAATGTACACAGCCACACTCCCACACATATATTGTGCCATGCAATGTTCACACCCACACTCCCACACATATATTGTGCCATCCAATGTACACAAGGCCGCACCCACCTTCCGCACACCTAATGCATTATCCAACATACACAATTCCACACTCACACACCCATTTAGCTACTGTGCCATCCAACATACACACCACTACACCCACACCTCGCCCACCCAATGTGACATCCAATGAACACTCTTCCACTCCCACCCACACAACTACTGTATCACCCAAGGTACATACCGCCACATATACACACCACACATCCACACACTCACTTATTTACTGTGTCATCCAACATACACACCACTACACCCACTCACTTATCTACTGTGCCATCAACCATACACGACCTACTCCTACATATGCATTCGAAGAATACCGGCTTCGAACACACACAACACTGAAACACCAAGACAGCCCCACGAGCACACCTCCCACGCAGACATGCTCTCCCACCACAACGTCACACTCCAATTACACCCAACAGAAAACCACACTCCTATCACACACAACACACAACAGCCCACGCGCACAGTCATATTCACCATATCACCGACATCCAAAGGTACACAACCTCCCAGGGAATTCCTGCCATGAGATAAGAACCTACAAGCAACATACCGACACTACAGGCGAACTCGCACACTCATGGACAAAAACAATTCACCTTGGCTAAAGTACCGAGGTATGAGCCAACTATACCACCAACACACCCATTCATCGACTTACCCACACACACACCACACACCCACACACTTTTCCCTGGCAGGGGATCCTAGTTGTGTCTCAATACACTCCCACCACTACACCGTCAGACACTCTCACACACAGCCACCTGGACACCCACATTCAGTGCTATCAATGCGCCCTCATTAGGATGTGCATCAGTGCACACTGTCACAAGTTGTGCTCGGACGCTAAACTCAAACAACCAAACGAGTAAATACTCACGAGAACATCTAGAGATGTCACTTTCATATTATATGCAGCGCAGTCAGAGAAACGCGCAGTCAGAGAAACACAAGCAATATTTGGCTTCAAAAATGTATATAGAGCCCATCTGGTTATTCAGGAACACATTGAACACTATATAAGACACACAAAATGTATTGCCAACTATAAACTTATCTTGTTTTATAAGAGAAAAATGTAACCTACAATGATTGTTTGAGTTGCCCCGAGTCTACACTTTCTACTTGGTGCTGCTCCCCATTTCTGCATGAACTATAGTGACTGGTGCTGTACATTATACAGAAGGAGCCACTCCCTTAATTCTACAGGATCGGTGCTGTAACTAATACAGCACTGATCAAACTTAGATTATTTAGACTGTCAACTACAATAGTAAGATGGCCGGAAGATCAGTGCTCTGGTGCTGACAAAGGTCATATTCATATGAATAAATACTTTACCAACAACAAAAAAAAGACACAAGGTTGGGAAATTCCGAGACTGCATCTCAATATTGTAGAACGTAGGAAGTGCAGGCAGTGCACCTCGGTGTCTATCTACTTCAGTTCATGCTCCGATAGATTGTCGGTATAAATGAGCAGGTGACCAATTAGCTCGTGTCAAGTCGCGCCAATTAACAGAGCAAATGTATTAACAAGTACAGGATATATGACAAGTTCAGGCGCACAAACCTGTAAATAACAATTCAAAAATTGAGATAAATATTCAAATCAAGCCTTCAAAACGTTAGTTTTGTATATTACTATGTTGTTGCCCATTGTTGCATAATCATTTCATCACAAGGAAGGTGGAATTAACGAGAATTAAAATTACCTTGTTGTCAACATTCTTTACTTTAATTCAATTTTTCGATTGGCGTTTACTCAGATTTGCGCATGAACTCTTCCTTACAAGGGTGTATTGTACAGTTGTAGGGTGTAGTTAGTTCACCCCTTCCTGATATGATCTTAGATGTTGCTAGGACGTACACCAACAAACAAACAATTACTTCAGTGTATTCTTCCTTAGTCAATGTGATAGTGCTGCTACTACTGATATGCAGTTGGCATCATGAGAGATCACTATATGCTAAATTGATGCTAATGATACATAACACATGAATATAGGTTCGATCTCAAATAATACTTGCATAGAGTTATACAGTGGATGGTAACTGCATCCCATGTATTTTAATATTACTTCCTTCGCATGACTCTAGGCTAAATGGGTGGCAAAATGGGCAGATAGCAGGTGGGTGAGGCGCCACCTGGAGAGAATGAGGGGAATTAGGGGAGCCGCTTGGAAGCAAGGCTCCCGCTCCCCAGGCCGCACTCCAGCCTCCAGTAACCCAGAATACAAAGGAGCATATCAATAGAGGTTACGGGAGCAATGTTTGAATAGCAGAAGAATAATAAAACAGGAGCATTACATACATGAATAATATACCCATAAGTGCTTTATACCTCACACAAACTACCGCAACACAAAATGTGACAGTTCAACATGTACAGGTCTTCGCTCATACCTGGAGCGTTCGAAAGGAAGGACATATCAGAAGCCCAGAAGTGACAGTTAATTATTTCACTCGTCTCCGAGTGTTGACCCGATAGTTCTCAGTTAAGGAGAAGAAGCTGACTCGGCAGTTCTGGGTTATCTCACTGACCTGTCTGACAGGTCGCACCGCCGTGGCCTCTCCCTGGAGACTCTGCTCTGTGAATATTTCATATAACCCTCCCCCGCCCCCCGGCCTTTTGTCAGTACCATCACACGCAATGCCTGGTGCTGACTGGACCGAGTTGCTCTGACTTGGGCCGATCTAGTCCAGACAATCTGAAATATGTTTTCAGACGTTGGAAGTCCACTTTGACTGCGAACATTTAGCCGATTTGTAAACAACTAGAGAGGGAGTTATGGAATCGAACTTTGCAGTGGATCAGGGTTGAATTAAAGGCAATGAACGTTAAACATGAGTTGAGTTTTATTTAAACACAAACATGTAGTAAAGTAACTAACTGTATTGCTTCACCAAGAGGTGCTCGTCCAGCCAGGAACCAAATTGTACATTAAATTGAATTTCACATTTATGCAAAATAATTGTTTCAACAAATCTCAATGGTGTATTTTCTTTCGAGATATGCATCTATTTATCTATCGATGTACATCTACGATGATATTGCCCCTGTGTATGTGTGCACCCCGTGTATTGAAGCACCTCTATGTGATGTTCTTTTATGTATTACAACTTAGGAACTTATCGTTGCTCATTGATATGGCATACAGATAATAGAATGCTGACATTGACCTGACATCTTACTATTGTGATCCGACAAGAGAATATTGCCATTGAACTAACCTCTTGCTATGGTGAGCCCACAAAATAATACTGACATTGAATTAACCTGTCGCTTTGGTGGGCTGACAACAGAATACTGACATTGAACTAACATGTTAATATGGTGAACTGACAAGAGAATATTGTCATCGGACTAACGTTTTAATATTGTGAGCTGACAAGAGACTACTGTCATTGTACTAACATGTTAATATGGTGAGCTGACAAGACAATAGTGTCCTTGGGCTAACGTGTTAATATCGGGAGTTAACAAGAGATGACTGTAAGTGAACTAACATGTTAATATGGTAGGCAGACAAGAGAATATTGTCATGGGACTAACATGTTAATTCATATCATGAGCTGACAAGAGCTGACTGTCATTGAACTAAAGTGTTCATGTGGTGAGCTGACAAGAGACTACTGTCATTGAAATAACATGTTAATATGGTGAGCTGACAAGAGACTCTTGTCATTGAACTAACATGTTAATATGGTGAGCTGACAAGAGACTACTGGCATTGAACTAACATGTTAACATGGTGAGCTGACAAAAGACTACTGTCATTGAACTAACATGTTAACATGGTGAGTTGGCAAGATACTACTGTCATTGAACTAACATGTTTATATGGTGAGCTGACAAGAGACTCTTGTCATTGAACTAACATGTTAATATGGTGAGCTGACAAGAGAATATTGTCATTGGACTAACATGTTAATATCGTGAGCTGACAAGTGACTACCGTCATTGAACTAACATGTTAACATGGTGAGCTGACAAGAGACTACTGTCATTGAACTAACATGTGTATATGGTGAGCTGACAAGAGACTCTTGTCATTGAACTAACATGTTAATATGGTGAGCTGAGAAGAGAATATTGTCATTGGACTAACATGTTAATATCGTGAGCTGACAAGAGAATATTGTCATTGAACTAACATGTTTATATGGTGAGATGACAAGATAATACTGTCATTCAACTAACATGTTAATATGGTGAGCTGACACGAGAATATTTTCATTGGACTAACGTGTTAATATTGTGAGCTGACAAGAGACTACTGTCATTGAACTAACATGTTTATATGGTGAACTAACATGTTAATCTGGTGAATTGCCAATATACTACTGTCATTGACTTAACCTGTTGTTATGGTTAGGTCAGAAGAGAATACTGGTGTGATAGGCCTAGTGAGCTGTCATTGACCTAAACTGTTTCTATAATGATGCAACGACACATTACTCTCATTATGCCATCATGAGTATGCCACCCCTCACTCCACCACTACTACACACCACTATGACGGTAACCAGTGACAGTGTTGACACACCTCCTGCAATATGATGAATGAGCACGCGTGCCGGAAGACCTATAGACATGATGGAAGCACTAACTAGCTTCTCCCACAAAGATAGCTGCCGTCACTGAGTATCAGGTTGGCAGAGAATATGCTTCGACGCCAACGTCAACATGGCCTACATACAAGAACATGCACTATGGCAGCTAGTATCAACAATGGGGTCTATGTGCCCTGAATAACGGAGTTGTTTCGACAAAGAACCTGTCAAGCGGGATAAATTCTGTACATGGGAACAAGACCGACATGAACATGCAATGCCAACCTTGTAGTAGTCATCATAGAAACAGTTCCCCTGATAGTAACTTAATTAACTGGCTGGTTTGTGGAAATGATACTGTGATAGCAGTTTGCGATTGTGTGATAACATCTTCTATAATGTATTACGCAAGTATTTTTCTCGGATGAAGGTGGGTATTATCTGTGGTCGGGATAATATCTCTTCTCTCATAGGAACTATTTACGTTAGGTTATCAATTATTGGGAAAGGCAAATGTGCACCACAGTTATCAGCACATTACTCGTTGTTAGTTATGTGGTGGTCACATAAATATCCAACTACAGTATAACCCCTATAAAGCCAAACGATCAGTTAATCCAAAGTTTGTTCAGAGGCCTGGCAAAATACTACCATTTATCATATACAAAAGTTGGTTACGCTAAAGTTGGATAATCCAAATTATTGGTTAATCCAAATTGTCAGACCGCAGGCCACTTCCGGCATGGTTAAACCAAACTTTCATGTGGTTATAAGGTCATCTGAAACCCCACCAACTTTTTTATATGATAAATGGTAGTATTTTGCCGGGCCACCAAAACAAGTTTGGTTTAATCGATAGTTTGGTTTAAGCAGGCTTGTATTAAAGAGGTTATACTGTATATACATAAAAAACAATACGCAAAGTGTCCACATACATTGTATATTACATGTTCAACACACACTTGCTAATTCATAATGCACCCGCGGTTTTGCCAAAGCCAATTTTTAAGTCAAAGTCAAAGCCAAAGCTTGGTTAAACAAATGATCGGTTACTCCAAACAAATTTGTAGGGTACCTTCAAGTTTGGTGTAACGGGGTTATACTGTATACTACTTAACGGACCTTGTTCACCTCTGTGTTATCTTCCGCTGGCTTCTTTTCCTCCCTGATTGGTGGAGTAGCAATGTTGCATAACCGGCCCCGGTCTGATGCCTAGCTGCAGCCACTTTGCCCCATGGAGCGCAGCAGCCAGCACACATCACTTTTTGCGCTGCTGCTCACCACTCCTCATTCAAATTTGAATTTTAAATAAAGGGTAGGGCATTTTCATCGACACCAGCCAGGGAAATTCTCATCCAAACCGTGCCTTGTCTTGTCTCTGTAATGTATGACTTAAATAATATGGCTATTTTGGGTTCCACTGGTTCCTCAGGAAGGAATGACTCTTTGAACCGGCACGCTGGTTCACAGCTATAGCTAACACACCGGAAGGTGGGGTGACTGGAATATATGTGTAATAGACGTCTAGACACGTCTGTAATATAGGCTAATGAGATACATAATGTTCAGACAGTGAGTAAGACAAAGGACTATGTAAATGAGATGACGTCATGGCAAATTTAGCGGCGGTTCAGTGAGCCATGGACGGGAATAAACCATTCAGTATCCAGAAGTCAAAGTGTTCAGACGTTGTACTTTTACAGTGACTTACCATATTGCTTTATCCTTACATAAAATCGTATATTTTGCATTACATACCGTTTGCTAACCAAATGTGGTATGTGTATTGCCATACATTTGCTTTGAATATAGATTGCAATGCAATTGTCGCAATGGTTATTGCCATTTGTTTTGAATGTATGTGCATTGCCACACATTTGTTTTGAATGTAGATTGCAATGAAATTGTTGCAGCAACTATTCTACAATAGATACAATACTAAATATGAGCCATTCAAATGCAAGGAATACTATTTGTTTGTCAGAATTTGGCAACCACCCGCCCCCTGTGTCCATACCTGTTAGATCATACTCCACCTCGGACCTCTGCCCCAGCTCAACCTCAGGATGCCTCGAGGAAAAGGACGTGGACAGAAGGGATCCCGGGCCGCCCTCGGCACCCCGGGGCCCTCTCCAGCACCCGGCCGGGCCGACTCCCCGGCCTACGCCCCGGCGTCCCCCGCGGCGCCCTCGGGCCGCACCTCGGGCCCCGAGATGTCGACACTGCTGGACGCCCTCCAGCGTATGCAGCTCGACCAACAGCACTCCGCCGCCGAGGCGCGCCAGGCGACGGCCGACCTCCACGCCCGGATCGACTCCCTGGAGACCGGGGGGGCCCGCCCGGGGATCCCCTCATCTCCCCCGAGGCGCCAGGCCGCCCCGACGCCTCGGGCACCTACCGCCACCACAGCCCGGCCCCCGCCGCCGCCTCAGGCGACCCTCCCCGGATCCCCGCACCCGGAGTACGAGAGGTACCGTCACCTCTCCAGTCAACCACCACCCGCCACCTCGCCGGCCTACCGCGAGGAGGCCATCCGCCACAGCCCCGCCTCCGCGGCCGACGCCGTCCGGGAGATACTGGCATCCGCCGAGGCGCGCCACTCCGTGAGGCGCCAAGGGATCCCGGCCAACTACATCTTCCCCTCGGACCTGGTGAAACGAGGGGCCGAGAGAAAGCCGGTGAAGAGGGGAGAGGCGACAAAGGACGAATATACCCTCGCCCTCCTCACCCTCATCGACCACCCCGACTTCCCCGCCCACTCCGCCCAGGGACTCCACCACCACATCCTAGCAGTCTGCCGGGATAACCTCGTCTACCCCTGGGCAACCGTCCGCCGGTATTCAGAGACCCTGTTTTCCGCCATCGCGGACGGAACCCTCCCCCAAGGCTGGCATGACCCGGTAGCGCTCAACCTCATGAGACTAGACTGCCTGGCCATGCCCGAGGACCAAGCCACCGCCGCCCCTGCCCGCCTACCCGACCCTCTCCACCGAGGCGCCCACCTCGCCCGACCCCAAGCTGACGCCCGCGCCACCTACGACAGGGAGACCCACGGGGCCCCCTGCCCGGCCTGGAACCGCGCCCCCGCCTCGTGCGATCGGGCCCGCCTCGGGGAGGCCCACGGTGAGGCGGGGGACAGGCGCCGTCACGTCTGCGCATACTGCGCCAATGTGAGGCGCCTCCTGACCATGCACAGCGAGGCCGACTGCATCACGAAACAAACCCGTGAGCGCCAGACCCCCCCCGCCACCTCGGCGGATTTTTGATCCGCCGGCCTCCCCCCGGCCGGCCCGGGGGGACCCCTCCGGCGCCTCACCCTCACCACTGCCGACAGCCCCGCAAGCCCCGCCGACAACCTCCCAGCGACCATCGACCGCAGCGCCGCCAAGTCCCAGCCGAGGATCATCACCTCGGGCATCACACCTCGGACCGCATCCCAGCCCAGCCTCAGGAGGAACCCTCTGCCGCCGATCCTCACGACACCGCCTTCAACAACACCGCCGCCCAGACCCCGACCACCACCCCATCCAGCCCCGAGGACTTCGCTGCCCCCCTGCTCGACCCTCGTCGGACCTCCTCACCGGATCCCGCCAAGGAGCGGGCCTCCCCCTTTTTGGCCGCCCGCTCCCTGTCGACGCAGGCCCCGGACACTCCCCGCCCCGAGAGGGAGCCTGACCCCCTTGTCGACCTAGGCCCCGGACACTCCCGCCCACACAGGGAACCCGCACCTCACACCTCTCCGGGCCCCGCCTCGGGCGCCCCGCGCCCCCGCCTCGGGCGTGCCTCGAGCCCTCTCCTTACTCTTTGGCGGAGGGCTCCTCGGCCCCCCCTCTACCAACTCTGACACTGCTCCTTATGAGCCCCTCACTATTTATCCTCTGCTCCTCATGAGCCCCTGACTCTTTGCTCCTCGCGAGCCCCCTGCTCCTCATGAGCCCCCTGTATTGCTATGTGCCTCCTCAGCCTGTTTACCTCCTCAGTTACCCTGTTTGTACCTTACTTTGTCATTTATTGTTATGTTCACTGTTTCTCTGTCTGTTGCCCGAGGCGTCACAATAAACGCCTCAGTTTTCCCACCTCCGCCTCTGTTCTTCCTTCTCGCGCATCATACATAAATAGGTCAAGTGCAAGTACAGTGAAACCTCTCTAAATCTACCGACCTTGGGATCAACTTTAAGTGGTCCATTTAGGGAGGTGGTCGGATTAAGGAGTTAGAATATGGTTACAATGGTATAGACTAGTTCGTCATTGCAGCGGCGTGGTGCATTGTGGGATGCGTGGAAGAAAAACAAACCCACGCGAAGCCCATGGCTAATGCATCAACACACATTACGTACTATGTGAATGACCCCCCCCCCTCATAATGTATTATTCTCATCGGTTATCCACCACATTTGCCTACATCCCGTCTTGGGACTGAAGCTATCCGTCACATGTGAAAATATCGGTAACATATGAAGTTATCCGTCACATGTCCATCACGGGCCCGTTACATGTCCGTGAAATGGCCGGCACACGCCCGGCATATGTCCAGCACATGTCCGTCAGGTACCCGTCACATATCTGTAAAATGTCCGTCATATATCCGTCACATGTCCGTCACATGCCCTGCACATGCCCGGCACATGTCCGTCATATATCCGTCACTTACCCGTCACATATCCGTCACATGTCCGTCACGTGTCAGTCACATATCCCGGGGCAGCGGGAAAGTTCCAAATCATAACCATGAAACCACAGGCACACACATACCACGCCCTCACACCCACACCCACACAAACACCCTGCTCACACACCCTTACACTCACCATCACACACACTCAGGCGTCCTGCCTGTTATTCCCCGCATGCGCATTGATGACATTTGTGCGTGCGAACAATGTGGCATTCGTGCAGAACGCCGACCAAAAATAATCCACATTCCGTCCGCAGTGCGTGTGTGTGTGTGTGTGTGGGGGGGGGGGTTGTCAGGGAACGCCATCAATTCTGCAGCAATTTAACTTCATCCATAACGAAGGCATAATACTGTTTCATGTCTACGCCATTCTTAGCTCTGTCAGACTAGTTTTACGTCGTATTTCAGAAGTGTGCTGATGGTATTGATGTTTGTTAAAGATCATATTCCTTCCTCATAGCTGCCGCATTGGTGAAGTACCCCCCCCCCCTTGTATGGAGCCCCCCCCCCGACTGGGTGCCCCCCTCCCCCCGCCTGCGCCACTCAGCGTCCTTTTCATCTTATTTGTTAGTAGTTATGTTAGTTGTTTTTTGTCGTGCCACATTTGCAACATTATGTGATGTATAAAAATACGAAGGGAATTTCCTATTATTCTATATTATTATTATTACTTCATATCATTGTTATCCTCCTTAAGACTCTCCACTTGACCGGTGGCGCCACCTGTGCTCACCCCCACCCTCCACCTGGCCGACATTGTCAGTCGTGCCAGAGGATTTATATATATATATATATCTAAAGTATGTACTTTATACATCTTTATGCGATTATAGGTTGTTGTTGCAAAATATCGAATCCCTACATCATACACCACCTTGATTATCTCAAAATAGTTCCAGTATTTCCCATAACATGTTTGTATGCAACAGCTACAATGTTGTAGCTTGTAGTTTGTAAGTGGCTGCGGGTTTCAGGCGCAATATCCACATTGTTTTCACGAACCACATCCCCGACTAGCGTCATTTATAAAGTTCTGTCCCACTTATTCCGGCAGCCAATTCGCAGCAGCATGTACAAAGAGCTTCGGACAACCACTGTATGAACACTGCCCTCTAGCGGATGCCATTACCAACTGTGCAGCCACCATGGGGATTTCTAGGTTAGCGGCGAAAACTCAGTACGCAATGAGCGGTGTTAGCGCAAACACACCGAGTGTAAGCTAACAATGCATCATGCATCTGCAGGGGGCGCCAGCGGGAATACCACATCCGGTGGAGCGCTGCAATGCATGCAAGCTGAACCGGAAGCCCAGTACATTGAGTTGGGGGGGGTATATTCTGCTTCCAATTAGCAGTTCAACTCGGGCCAGTCCAGTTCTGTTCCATTCAAAATAATACCTTCCTGCCGTGATTCTGTTTGGCACACCTTCATTCGCATGTTGATGGCCACATTACCCAGAGTGCACTTCGCCAGATAATTCCCTTTTGTTCATTTAACAACAACAACCCCCCCTCCTCCCCCATCACACACCAATAAACATCGGTTATTGGGGTTAAAATGCCCCTGTTTACATTACTACTTGTGACTGCTTGCGATGAATTCGCGACCACAGAAAAAGGATTGGTCGCAAAGACGTTGGACCTGGTCTTACATTGGTTGTAAGTGGTCGCAGTGTGGTCACAAAATAGCCCTCAGTGGTCGCTGACCTCCTTGCCATCATGATGGTTGCAACGATGTAACAGTTAGTGCAGTAACACCATCTTGCAACCAAAATGGTCGCCAAAAGGTTGGCGACCATCGCTTTGGACACAGCAAGGTGACTGGTGACTGTGGGTTCTTTGGTCCAAACTGGTCGCAATGTGGTCGCAATATGAATTAAGCGATACAAAGCCATCGTGTGACTGGAGGTTAACTAACTTTTGCTTTTGTTACTTTATAACATTTATATTTCCCTCCCCCCACCGTGAATGCTTTGTTGGGTTTCCCATTAAATTGGAAACTCGTCCAAATTACCGCCATCTTTTTTGTTTGCTGTTTAGATCGATTGCACCAAGGCAGTCGATCGTCCATAGAACTATTCATAGAAATCATGATGCGGTGTGCAGTTCATGTCAAAATGCCGGCAATGGTCACGTGATTGAAATGTTGTTCAATCACTATTACCTAACCACTCAACCATAGTGTGAGTTTGTTTAATCATTGTTTGCGTTTTCAATTCCCTGATAGATGTTGCCGGGACGGAAAATTCCAACAACAAACTGACCGGTGTGAAAACTCACTGCAAGCTATCCAAGCCATCACTGTACATTTGTTATGCTCAGCCATCCTCCACTCCATTAGATTGATCAGATGAGAAACATTTTGCCAAAGAGCGCACCATTATCGACCACAATAACAACTTCAGTTGCTTAAAGCTTTCAACTTTGATTTATGCTGACACGGTTGTGGCTTGTTGCAGTTGTATGTCCTTGCACCATCTAAGGTCCTATCAGGACGAGTACCGACTTTTTTGCAGTGCACACTCATGTGACGTCACTGTCACCATGCCCCGATATCCGATGCAGTGACATTGTCCTGACACTGAGGTAACCAGACCTTGCCTTATCCTAATAATGCTGAGACCCAGGTGAGGAGGCGACAAGTTTCAATTTTATAAGTCATTGGTTTGGTTTGACTCGACCGGGAACCCAAGTCCCGATCTCCGGAACGTGAGGCCGGCGCTGTGCCGATTCGGCCATCGCGCCCGGTGGTACTGCTGACAATTTGGCCGAGCTACCAGCCAACACCGGAGGCCAGCTATCCTTGACACATAATTGATGGCCACCTGCCAAAGCGCATTGTTTCCTTTGCAAGATTGGAACAATTTCGATCCCAGGAAATGCTGATAGTGCAACCACAGATTGGCGGGTTGTGGACTGGTAGGTTTTGCTATATTTGTAAATTGTTGCCAAATTTGCAATTTTATTTCCAGTTTCTGTCAAATTGTCCATGATGCTCAGCAACACGGGTAATTTGGTGTAGGGACACAGCCATAGCCGGCCCAGTAAATAAGGATGCCGCACATGCTGCCACCTATCGAGAAACGCTTGTATTAGTCTACGCCATGTGCACCAGCGCTGCATATCTTCACTGTTTAGATACAAAACCTGATTAGCATAAGTAAACACTATCAGACTGCCATCTGCAGAGAGTTTTTTTAAACTAATTTCTCGCCACCTATCGATAACTGTGTATGAGCCTATATAAGGCCAGGTTCTGTGGCAGTGAGCTCACTTCGACACGGTCAAAAGGAGGACACTGACTAACCTTAAATTGCCACCCAGGCGACCCCAGATGGACACTTAATAAAGGGCAAGCATTAAAGTTTCTATGACCGCACTGTATTATTGTGAACTTTTTGTTGAATTGAATGTCTTGTTGAACAAAAAAGACTTACACTGATGGACCTATAATAAATCCAACTTTAAACTAATTCGCTGGGTCGCTTGTCAAATTACAGCTGAAGCCATCCAATTCCCCTGACTGTAATTTCCGGACAGGTGCGTTGATGGCTGCCGCTTGGAAAGAGCTTAGTAAGTTCAGAATTCCCAGCAGTGCAGTGCAGACCAAAGTGATCAACAGTGAGTGGAGATTTTCAGATTTCCCTGTAGAGTAAAACCTTTCTAAATCGACCGACAATGGGACCGACTTTAAATGGTCCATTTTAGGGAGGTGGTCAGTTGAGAGAATTATTTTGATCGGTACAACGGTATTGTATGTGCGATCATTTGGGACCCAATTAAAGAGATTTGTATAGGGAAGAGGTCGATCGGTGGATATGGTCGGTAAGACAGGTTTTGCTGTAATTCTCACTGGCTCTAAGTTTGCTCCCATCATCACTAAATCTGATAAGTTCGCCTCACATAGAATGGCAACTCTCTGGCTAGCAGTTTGTTTATCTCACCCGTCAATCCGCTAAGTCTGCCTCACATACATTGACAATTCATTAGATCCCAGTTTGGTTGTCTCACTCGTCAAATCCACTAAGTTTGCATTATACAAAGTGACAATTCACTGGCTGACAATCCAAAATCCAATTTTTACCATTCTTTGTGCTAGTCAATTTACCTATAATCGCGTTTTGTGCAATTGTATTTTAACCTGTTAATTTCACTAATTACTAGAAGCCCTCATGTTTTGAGAGGGCTATGCCGCTTTCACCTAGGAATAATATAGAGACCACCAAAGTGAACCAAATATATCACACAAGGTGATGTAATGGTTGTGGAAAGCATTCAATTACAACTGCAATACCTTGTCACAGAAGCTTGTTAAACCCACTCCCATATGTTCATAACCGTAGAATTTTGTATTGTGCGGAGATAAATTACTGGAATGGACGAATGACTGAAGGCACGAGTCACTCATGAGGGGGGGGGGTCGGGCCATGGGACAATTTTGAATCTAGAGACTCAGAAACGTCATGTCCAGCCATTTCAGCGAGGTTACCTGGTGAGGATCTTGTTGGGAGGGGGACTCAAAATCCGTCAGCGCCCACCACCTCCCAACCACACGTCAGCTACGCCATCATGTCAACAAGTATTATGGCCGATAGGTGTATTGATCGAGGAATAAATCGTTGAGCAGTTTTGGTATTTATTGCAGTTGGCCGGTAAGCAGACTCTCTACTTCTGTCCTGCCCAAATCCCCCGATCCCACCTCCACCACACCCATCACCCTCCCCCCGAACCCCCACCCCACTCCCCCCTGTCACCCTCCCCGAGATTGGTTGGCTGGTTGTTGGAGGTTTACGGCCTAGCAACATCTAAGGTCATATCAGGATATATATCAACTTGTGACAGTGTGCACTCATGGTGACTTTATAGTGCTGCCCTACTGGTAAACCAGGCCACCAGCACCATGGCATGTTATCCCACTCAGTCACATTATCCTGGCACCGGGCAAACCAGTCCTTGCCCTCTCCTATTAATGCTAAGTGCCAGGCTAGAAAGCGACAAGTATAATTGTATAAGTCGTCGGTTTGACTCGACCTGTAACAAAACTCCAGATCGTGAAATCTGCGGTCCGGGGGGGGGGGGGGGTGGAGATATTGGACATGGCGGAGAGTGGGGAGGGGTTGGCGTGGATCGATTGTAATCTGGCTTAGACTCCGGGGGGTGGGGCTTGGAGGTGGAACCAGACGCGGCAAACACCACCTGTCGGGCTGGTTTATTTATGATGGCTGAAGCTAGTGCCGCTAGGAATGTGAGCAAATAATCAACAGGACTTATACCCAGCGAGAAATTGGATTCTAAATATCAGGGATAGGAACTATGATATGTATTAAATCTATAACATACTGTAACAAATATGCGCATATATATATATATATATATATATATATATATATATATATGAAGACTGCAGGCGCAAAACCGTCGAAAACGCAAATCCTAAAATATAATTAAATTACAAGATTTGTACATGAAGGTAATTTTAATTCTCACTAATTCCACTTTACTTGTGATGTAAAGGTAATGGAGCAATGGACAACGAGATAGGAATGTGAACAATGGACCATTTGAGGGTTTGATCCAATGTGTGTCTCAATTTGTTTATTGGCGTTTACCGGGTTTTGCACGAGAAGTCATCATATGTAATATACCTGTTATATATGTACTATACATATAGGTTATTATATGAAAGTGGGTACTAGAGAATAGCATGGAGAGCAAAAGTGAAAACATTCCAACTAATGATAGAAAATCTTCCAAATAATTGCAGAAGTCATGGTCATATGAAGGTTTACATATTGTGCATATATATGTCGGAGTTTAAAAACCAACAATTCCACCTTTTTTATTTAGATCTGATACACGACAAGCAATGGATTAAAATGATGTATGTACTCTGGGAATGGCAGACACAACCAAAAGATCATATTAACATACATAACAAATTCAAATTCTGGTCCAGTCAAACCAATGACTTAAAAATGGATACTTGTCGCTTCCTAGCCAGACGCTTGTCATTCTTAGGATAAGGCAAGGAACAGTGGAATGAGGAAGACCAGTCGTCTGCAACTGAAATTGTCCCTGCTTAATCAACTACTGTACCAACAAAAAAGAATTGTATTCATCACATTTAAGAAACCAAAACTACATTTTACAAGAAAAAAGGTTTGACAAATGTATTATGTCACTTTATCAACCCTGGAGCACACGGACAGTGGAACAATCCCCCTAGCGACGAGGCAACTTTAAAAATACCTATTATATAAACACAATATAGGCTATTTTCACAGATCTATGTATATTTAATGGATAATAATTACTTGTTAGTTATCAGAATGATTACTAACCCATTAATTTCCAGGCCTAGTAGTTTCAAAGGTGTCTGTCGTTCCATCTGCATCTGGCAGCTTCACAGAGCAAAATAACCAGCGCCAAACAAATTAATGTGGAAACAAATCAAGCGATTAGATCTCATTTAATGACTGTCTAGGGAGACTGTGCGCCACTGGCGAAGCAGGTTTCATTAACTATCAAGGCCTGATAAAATAATCAGTCACTTCCTGTTACATGCGATTTGGCAGTATAGACAGCCACAGCAAGTAGGACACCAAGACCGAAATTTGCCAACAACGCTGAATTAAGCCACTGGTGTGTCAGTCAGTTCTGTGATTTTGAACAGGCCATTTGGGACTCATCATTATCATGCTGTCAGTCACGACATGACAAAGACTGCTTTCATTACTTGACTGCCGCTCTCCATTTAGCTCTCCGCTGTGAGAGTTGCGTCCATGAGTCGGTCTTAATGTCTCTCAGCTTCAGGTTTCTCTTGATGGTATCCTTGAACCGAAGACGAGGGCACCCTCTCTTTCTGTACCCAGAAGACAGTTGGGAATAGAGGATCTGCTTTGGTATCCTGTCTGATGACATCCTCATGAGGTGTCCAGTCCACCAGAGGTTCTTTTTGATCAGAAGATCTTCCATAGAGGGCAGCCCCATTCGTTCGAATATTTGGGACTAGGCATTGGTACTTGAGTGTTATGTTTTATGGTTTAAGTGTATATTATTGTAGTAGTCTGCACTGATCTTTCAGGGAAGGAAACACAGTGACACATAGGGGTGGATAGGGTGATTATATGAGGGAACCTAGCAATATCAATATAGCTTTTCCGCAGATGATGATGCACAGTCATTTACTAGCCAATAGGTTACTCTTAACCCTGCCATCAGAGTGCAGGTTGCTGGTGGAAATACTCTATAAGATCTTTTCCACATTGATGCATAGTGAGTTACTAACCACTACTCTAGGTATAGACACTACGCTGAGGACAGATTGATGGTGGAAATGCACTATGATACATTTTCCAGAGATGATGCACACATTAGTTATTGAAACTATCATCAGAGTGCAGGTTGGTGTTGGACATATTCTATGAGACCTTTTTCCACATATGATAATGCACACTCAGTTATTATGCAGGTATGCAGGTATTGCAATACCTCAGGGAGTTTGACGCCCCTGCCCTGCAGAGTTGCAAACCACTGCCTTGTGGTACAGGTTCTTGACAGAACTGAAGGCTAAGGGAGAAAACCCTAAACAAAAAAACATGTCAATGTGGCAGCATTAAGGGCGGTTGATGTATGGAACTCCCAACATCTCCCGACCAGCCACTGTCTGGACATGTTCTTGCCAGTGTGAAAACTCTATTTGCTCCCCGAGATAGTGCTTCTGGTAACTTGCAAAAGCCAGAGGCACTTCAACACTTTTGCAGGCAGCTTTCATGAAATGTACAATTGGAGAGTGGCAGTCAAGTAATGAAAGCAGAGTCTTTGTTGCATCGCGACTGACAGCATGAAGATGGACAGGTTGGTGGTGAAAATACTCAATAAGACCTTTTCCACACAACATGGCACCCACCCTGATGCTACTCATAACTTCACTTCTGCCACTGCCAGTAGAGGGCGGGTTGGCAGTCGAAATAGTGTATTATCTCCTTAGACTAGAAGCATAGTAAGCAATATATGACAGGAGGAGGTAGGCTTTTGATTCAAGATGGCAACAAAGCTTTGCTTGAGTGAATTTGAGACGTTGAATCCGAATCTGCTTGATGCCAGAATTGATATTGCATGATACATTGAAAAATCACAAAACGACCAGTTCAAAATTGGTTACCCAGCAAGCCTTCGGATTATTTATAATTGCCTTATCCTTATACATCCCATAATTATTTCTCTGGCTAGCGGAACAAACGCCCTTTGCCCCACAGTTTTGTTAATACAAATTGGGCGCTACATTGGGGTCGTAGCTATTACCGTGTGACGTGGCAGCTAGCGCCACAAATGGAGCTCAGCTTGAGTAGGTTGGAGCAGTAGATGACTGGTTCCAGCACCCGATGACTGAGGGGAATGATGAGGAGCAGATAGGAAGCATCTGGGTTATTATACTTATATAATTCTCATACAGCATGTGTATGAAATTTGCTTCCGTGGCTAAGCTTGCAGTTTGTATGCCATGATGGTTTTGTAGGACACCACTCCGACAACCCTCATAACTTGGCCTAGTGCTCATGTTAGTTCCCTCCCTGCCCGCTAGGGAGCTTCATCTATTATATAGAGGGGGTGACCTATGGGTCTTTTTGTAGTGACCCCCTTGACACTAATCCATAAGCATTACCTATGGTACTTGATTTGATTTCCACATTGGTAGTTAGTTTTCTTGTAAGGTTGTAGATCCACTAACTCACTTGTGCTCCGTGCATTGGTTACTGTGCTTATCATGATGCATTATAATAACTCTTATGTTGACCTCCATTACAATTCCTCTTTCCTTTACCCTATTAAACTCCACAATTGTTATTGTCAAGTGGATGAGGGAGAGAACGATAGGGAATTGTTCTTAACAATAAGTAATGGAAGAAGCCTCCAGATCATTGAACCGACCGCGGCCCACAGGATGAGGTGCGCTACCTAGCATAACCAGGAGGAGGTATATGATTGTTAGCAACTTCCCTGAATTCATACTGATATAATACTTATATTAAATATAAGACCTAAACGCACTGGGATTAGTCCCACTGCTTCACTGGTCACAGCTGGTCCAGTGTATTATTAACAACCCCACCCCAACAACATAATTAATAAATTCACATAACTAACTACACTAGAGTTACAATAGAATATTTCTAACAAACTGACATTTATATACCGCTTGCCTAACTGCAACTGTACATTAAAACTTACTACAACTTCACCAACTGAATACAGAAGGTAACTTCTCCTTCCATTCTAAATACTATGTAAATACTCACATTGATCTGACTGATATTGATCAAGTTATATGACACTACTGTTACCATATTGCTATGGAACTTTTGGGTTACAGAATTTCATTGTGTTACATGCTGCAAATTGTGTATTCAACAGGTATTGTATAGGTTATTCTATATACCTGTTGTGCAAATACCCCTGAATAGATAAATGGCTGGAAGACCAGTGCTTCGGCACTGACAAAAGACTTATTCAGCAGAATAAACATATTTACCAACAAACTCAAAAATATATATGAGGTAAATATATATCCAGTAAAACCTCTGTACCAGCCCGCCTTCACAGTTCGACCACTCCCCTATCTCAATCCCTTTATTTGGGTCCAAAGTGATCGCCCATACAATACCATTATATCGATATTCTAACTCCCTAAACCGACCACTTCCCTAAATTGACCACTTAGAGTCCAAAAGTTGGTCGATTTAGAGTGATTTAGTGTATATATATAGATATATATGTTGTGGTCTGCACTGATCTCTCAGGCAAGGAGCCACATGGACAGGTAGTCGTGGGAAGTGTTGTGCCCTAAGGTAACTTACGTGGTGTAATGGTTAGCACACTGACCCGGAATGCAAAGACATGTGGGTTCGATTCCCGCTCTAGGCGCAATATTTCCCATTTTCATTACCCCCACGACATATATATATATATATACCCATACTAATTTCTACTAACATACGGAACGGATCCTGAAAAACTCATTACTACACAATATCATTCCCAATATACTTCAAAGGCTATATCATACTATGTAAATCATCATTATATGTTCCCGATCACGATGCATTATATTATACAACGATCCTTATCTCCATGGTTCAACTATGCCTCCATACCCAGTGCTGTCTGTAAGTAACAGGTGTAATCGGAGTGATATGAAGCATGCTGGGGCATGTGTCTTAAATGTCCACTCCTTGCAGGCATTCGTCTCACAAAGTGGTCGCAGTAATCAGGTAGCACTGTACACTTAGTGCTGGCAGTAACTACGCTTACCTATATTTGATAATGCATAGCAACACATAGCAGCATGCTGACTATGATAATTGAAAACAGAACGAGACAGTAGTATAAAGTGGCATGATTGCTATGCTAATGCATATCAACACATATCAGCATGATTGCTATGCTAATGCATAGCAACACCTATCAGCATGATTGATATGCTAATGCATATCAACACATATCAGCATGATTGCTATGCTAATGCATAGCAACACATAGCAGCATGATTGCTATGCTAATGCATAGCAACACACATCAGCATACTTGCTATGCTAATTCATATCAACACATATCAGCATAATTGATATGCTAATGCATAGCAACACATATCAGCATGATTGTTATCCTTATGCATAGCAACACATAGCAGCATGATTGCTATGCTAATGCATATCAATACATATCAGCATGATTGCTATGCTAATGCATAGCAACATATAACAGCATGATTGCTATGCTAATGCATAACAACACCTATCAGCATGGTTTCTATGCTACTACATAGCAACACATAGCAGCATGATTGCTATGCTACTGCATAGCAACACATAGCAGCATGCTGGCAGGAACATTCACTGGGTGGAATTTTGCACATATTTGTGACAGCCGAGCTAGGAGGGAGGTTACGTAAATATAGTATGACGCAAACATTTAAAATTGAAATTGAATCGTTATGATATAAGATGTCATTGGTGCTGAATGTATAGTATATCCAAATATATTTGTTTCTATGAGGATGAGAGGAGGACGACACCTAAGGTGGAGAAGTTGCCGGATCATATTCTACCACTAAGTTTCTTTATACAAGTGAATCAATCAGTCGGAAGGGAAATATCAGCATGGTTTAAGACGGCGAGCTCCAAGTGGTTGCTGCCATATGGACGCTGTGAAGACGATGCATGCACAGAGCGTGGGCAGGTGGATGGAGGGAGGGAGGGGAGGGAGGGTGGACTAGGGAGCATGGTGGAGAAGGGAAGGAGGAGGGAGTGGGGGGACAGAAGGGAGGGGGAGAAGGGGGGGAGGACGAGGGAGGAAGAAGAGAGCAGAGGGAGAGAGAGCGATGGAGGAAGGAGGGAGGAGGGAGGAGGGAGGAGGGAGGAGGGAGCATTGTGGAAGAAGGAGGGCTGAGTAAGGAGGAAGGAGCAGGGTGAAGGAGGAAGGAGGGAATGGAGGATGGAGGCAGGCGGAGGGTGGAGGAGGGAGGAGGGAAGAGGGGGCGATGGAGGAAGGAAGAGGGAGGAGGGAGGAAGGAGGCGGGAGAAGGGAGGAGGGTACAATAAGGAGGGAGGAGGGAGAAAGGGGGAGAAGGGAGAGAAGGGGGAGAAGGGAGCTAAGAAGGGAAGATGAAGCAGGAGTGAGTGAGGTGTGGGAAAGGGGGCGGAGAGCAGGTACAACCGGCACTGTCCCGGCTGGTTGGTGTCCAACCGTCCCGGGACCAGCAGGTGACGGCTGAGGGTCTGACGGGAGCAGCAGCACCTCAGGCCGGCTGCCTCCACCCCTACCCTTCTAGCTGCACTGCATTCCTGCCTGCCTGCTTGCCTGGCTGTCCCACCGGGCTGGGTCTGTATGGACGTGACTGGAGGTAGACAAGTGGAGCTTAGCATCGAAGTCCAGGGTCGCGGCCCAACCCCGGACATACAACCCCACATATAGATTACACACCCTGGAGGGAGGAGGTACACATGTAAGAAGGATGGACGATAAAGGCACACACTCACCTCCCCAGGCGTTGGCCAGGGCGAGCGGCAGGACGAAGAGGAAAACGCAGGCGATGATGAGCCTCGGCATTCTGGTAGTGTGTCGCTGATGGTTCTGTGAGGGAGGAGAGAGCAGAGGGAGAACACGTCAATGAATGAACCTGCAGCCTGGCCCCGCCCCTTCTGGTATGGCGCCCGTGTCGCGACACACCCAGGACCGCCCCTCCTGCCTCCCCGTCCCGCCCCACCCAGCCCCGTCTCGCCCCGTCCCGTCCAGTCCCGCCCAGCCCCGTCTCGCCGCCCTGTCCCGTCCTGCCCCACCCCGCCCCGCCCTGCCTTTCCCGCCCCCTTATGGCACGGCACCCGTCCCGGCCCCGCCCCGCCCCCCCCCCCCCCCCCCCCCCCCCCCCCCCGCCTACGCCCCATGGCATCATCCATGCCACGCCATGCTCCAAGAACACACTTCCACACCCTGACATATCGTCATATTGATCGGGCACTGCATCCACTGCCCCACGCCCTCCCCCTCACACACCCTCCCCTCAACCCGTCCGCCCCCCCCCCCCCCCCGCTCAACCTCCAGTCCTCACTCCCCCCACCCATAGCCCACACCACCACCCGCAATCCGCTCCTTAAGGACAGTTCGCGCTTGCATCTCTACATCTGCCAATGTCACCATGGAAACAGCTCCGCCAAAGGGACCCCTTCACCCCACCCCCTCCCAACCACCATCCCCTTGCTGGGACGGAAGTGCCGTCATTTCAGCGTCACCGGGTGTACCGGAAGGTGGGGTGACGGTAGGTATAACGCCTACACCGCCGTTGCAACACCTTCCAACACAATGTTAATGTGTATAACTTACAGCATCATCAAAGGCTAGTTGCTCTACCATGGCTATGCCTTGTGGGATGTAACAGATGATGTGAGTCGGTACAAGTGTAGGCTCAGACTTTCTCGCAACCAACTGTATAATGGTGAAAACAAGACCATTAATGATAGGCAATGTCAATCTAAAATAAAACTAGTTAATGCAATCATCCATCAAACATACAATGTATTTGAAGAACATTGAATGTTCACAATTTATGTTCACTACACACAAGTTTGTTAAAGTTGCATAGTCCGATGAAAACATCAATTTCTCAAATTCAAAGCAATTATCTATATTAGATTCTACATATCCAACCTAGGTACTGGTGCATTTATTAAACATGTGTTGCTGCATAGACGGGTGTAACGCGCCATTTTAATAGAATCTGTTATTATCCTATGATAGCCTATGGTATCAGAGTTTTGGCGTGCTTGCCAACATTAATTTGGCATGGTTTTGCATCAAATATCTTCAATGTTTGGCATTTAAATTAAAACTTACATCAAACTAAAGTAAAGTAAACTATAATGATTAATCTTATGTATTTATATCAGACAATGCCAAACATTTAAAACCATCGGACTATGCAACTTTGAGAGACGTGAATAGATGAACACGATTAACATGACCCGGGCATCACCTGAGTCGTCAGAATTTCAAATCAAACACTGCGAGTGGAGTTGAGAAATACATGTGCCATGTGCAAAACGATCCGACCCCAGTCACCCACCTCTTGGCTGGGGTTTGCTAGGAGTGATGATGTCACATCTGTGTTGGTACCTGGAGTATAACAGCTACCGCTACAACTCCTACATGTTGATTTAATACTGGTTTTGTTTAATAACCCAGATTTTCAGCTTCTACAATCATAAAATACTTTAAATCCTATTTTGTTGTATTTCTATCGGTTATTGAACAAAACTATTAAGTTTCAGATTAAGCCACCATTTTGTGCACCCGGAGCGTATTCGTTTATTCAACCCGAGACTGTAGGATGTGCGCATGTGCCAAAAAGTCGCTAGAGTGACCCGAGTTGATTAATTTATTGCACCAATTCAAAGTTCAGGTCCCTAAAATACAAAAGTAATTCGGGGTAAAATGAAATGATGATTACATGGTTTTAGCAGAAGCTACCATCATTTTGATAACCAAATGATTTTTGATTGTTTCAACAAAACCACCATCTCCCCAAAATAATGAATTATGCGATATGAAATTGATAGACTTTAGCTGTCAAACACAAGAACAAATCCAATGTTACTAATAACAACTAAATTGATTTAACGATTTGCGCGACTGAACTCTCCAAATAGAAGCACAAATGGCTGGTTTTAATCCGCCGGTATTGTGAGTAGTAGTGGGACTATGTCCGGTAGGACTATGGATTCCTTCCCCACCTTGTGGTGTTCTCTGTGGTGGAGTGGTTAGAGTGTCTGACTTTTTTCTAGGTCGGACTCCTAATCTGAAGGTTGGTGGTTCGATTCCCTGTGCCCCCAGCTCTGCCAATTTGATGTCCACCACTGTGTAGGTCAGTTGCTCTCATACCATGTCTATGTGGTGTGGGAGGTTAAAGATCCCTTGGGTCAGTAAAAGTGAAGGCTTGGGCTTTCTATCGATAAACTGTCTAATGGTGAAAACAAGTCTTTTCAGACTTATCCATGATAGGCAGTATAAATCTTTAAGGAACACAACAAAGCCATCTAACATAACAAGAATCTTCAAAGTATAGTACGGTCGATTATAACGAGCAACCTAATATATTTATCTCAGAAAATGACAGAAACTCAAAACCATCGGACCATGCAATTTTAATGTAGTGTCAGACTAACGATGGTCAGAATAAATGCATCTCTATTCGATGCAGCTATTGCAGTTACCATGGTGATGAATGCGCATTGCAATGGACGGCGCTGGCCGAATGAGTTGAGCATCTGCTTCCCGTCTGATAGATCATCGGATTCGGACCCGTGGGTTTCAAACCAATGACTTATGTATATATGCTTTTGGCTATCAAGTCTGCCACTTAAAGCTGCGTAGTCCGATGAAGCATCACATTTTCAAAATCAAAACAATTATCTAGATTTGATTCCACATATCTAAGTTAGATACTGATGCACTTATTAAGCATTTGTTGCCACATAGCAGGGAATACTGAGGCAATTTAATAGAACCGGGTATTTCTAAACCCTATGGTGTCAGAGATTTGGCAAGCTTGCCAAAACTAATTTGACATGTTTGCACTTCAAAGATCTCAAAACATAACTTTAAAAATAAACAGGACTTGAAGCTAACGTAAGATCAATTATAACGATCAGGTTAATCTATTTATCTCAGAAGAATTACAGAAACTCAACACCATCGGACTATGTAACATTAACATAACTAGGGTAGAGCAAGGAGCAGTGGAATGAGAAAGATCAATTGTCGCATTGATATACCTTATATTCCTACCTAGTATATATATTATATCATATCATGAAGCAGACAACCCAGATCTACCTGACAATAATAGATTCCTAAATAACATATATATTATATCATTTCCTGAGCCACACAATCTAGATATACCTAACAAATAATTGTTTCCTAATATAATCCATATATTATATCATGTACTGATATAATATATCTCTCTTTCTGCCCGTCGGTCACTTCCAAGCATCGAAATGTAGGCATACAAGTAAGTGACATAACTTGAGCGAGAGCTGCGGCAGTGTAATGGCCGGACCGATCCGGATGAGGGGGGCCGTGACACACACACTGCGCGTTCTGTGATAGCGCCATAGGAGGGCGTGAGGCACGTGAATTGAATCACGTGTACTCGGTGCAAACACTGGCACCGTCTACAACAAACATGGCCACCTTGGGCGTGTGATACCAGACGGGATGGCCGGATGCATTGGGCGTCTGTCTCCCAATTTTGTAGATCGTGGGATTCTGGTCGAGTTGAACCAATGACCTTAAAATTGATATTTGTCGCTTCCGAGCCAGGCGCTCCGCATTATTAGACTAGGGCAAGGACCGGTTAGCTCAGTGTTAGAATAATGTGATTGAGTGGGATATCAAGTCATGGTGCTGGTGGTGTGGTCTCCCAGTGGGACAGCACTATAACGTCCCCATGAGCACGCACTGTCACAAGTCGGTACCCATCCTGATATTACCACACATGTTGCCAGGACGTAAAACCCTAACAACTAACCAACTACTGAGGGACCATTCGCACTGCCATGCTGTTCAAGGAGTATGGCAGTGTGTTAATCAGGGTAACAGCAAACACACAGGCAGTGTCCAGCACGACGCCCTCCTGCACTAGGATAGGAAGGTTGTTGTTTGTTTGTTGGGGTGTTATGTCCTAGCAACATTGAAGGGCATATCAGTACGGGCGGAGTAAGCAGAGGCAACCGGAAATGGGGACTTCAGTAAGAGTTGTAATCTCTGGCAAGAGGAACTATGCCCTTAACCAAAAAGAAAAATCCGGCGGTAGAGTGAGTGTATGAAGGGGGGAGGGGGCAGTGGTGCGTGCACATACGTGTGGCGCCCCCCAACGGATATGAGTGAGAGTAGGATGGAAGTTTGTAGGTTAAGAAGGCTCCACCAGTAGATGACCGGGGGGAGGAGATAGGGCTGGGGAGGAGATGGAAGCTTCCGGCCCTATTATACTCGTATAAAGGTGTATACAGCATGTATACAACTATATGCACATATATACATATATATGCATATATATACATATATATACATATATACATATATACATATACATATATATATGCATATATATTCATATATACATATATGTACATATATATATATATATATATAGATAGATTCATGCGCATATATATAAACCTATAATATAAATATGCATCTAGAATTCCACATAACCATATAACAATATGCACATAACCATATAATATATATACACATTTATAATTCCACATATACAGCAGACTCACCCTCCGCTGCACCACATCACACTTACCGGAGGTCCTCCCATTGGGGGGGGGGGGGGGGGGGGGGCACTTGGGCGAGAAGAGGGGGTCGGCCCAGTGGTGGGGGGCCCTAATGCGGGGGTTCCAATATCCTACATAAATGCAGCGTTGTGTTGGCGTCCTGCCAGCATGCTTACTCTGATGTCACGTGTTTGTTGACGCTGGCCGCAGCGGACGCTGCAGAATCTGCGTGTTGTGCAATATGAGAGCTATACAACACCCGACCAGGTGATGTACAGCAACGAGGAATCTGTATAGCACTGTGCCAGCACTCACATTCTCAGTGCACAGCCAATACTGGGAAAACTGGATAGCACTCATATAAATAACGTATCACTGACATTCAACACGCCTTTGTCTATGCGCCATTCAGGTGGGGTCAGATGTGGTGGTCGCATCGGTAGAGTATGGGCTTCCTTTACGGAACGTGTGGGTGTTTGGTTATTTGTTGAAGTTTTAGGTCCAGGAAAGATCTAAGATCATATCAGGACTGGTACACACCTCTGGCAGTGCATACACATGACACATATATAGTTCTGTCCCACTGGGAGACCAGGCCACCAGCACCATGACCTGATATCCCACTCAGTCACATTATCATTTATCATAACAGTGAGGTGTCCAGTGCTTGGCTTGTCCGAAGAATGCCTAACGCTTGGCTTGAAAGTGACATGTCTCAAACCATCAGAGCATACAGAAACACCAGCGTTCGAACCCATGTCCCAGGATCTAGCAACATGGGAAACGGATGCTCAACTTATTCGGTCATATCCATCTGGGATGCGGAAAGTCTTGAGTTTGTCATTACCTAGCATGACTCTAGCCATCACTATGATAGGGCAATGACTGGTTAGATCATTATCAGGATAATGTGACGAAGTGAGAAATTGGGCCATGGTGACGACAGCCTGCTCTCCCAGTGGAGCAGCACTATAAAGTCACCATACGAGCACACTGTCACAAGTCGCTACCCATCCTGATCTGATGTTAGATGATGCCAACATGTATAGCCCCAACAAACATAGAAACATCCGCCCAACGTTGTTCTATCTGATCACTCACCCAGAAAAACTAATCAGGCATGTCAGTTGCTGCAACAATGTGTGAAATAGTCCCACGCATTACTCTAGCTCTATGTATAGAGTTTTCCTGTAATTATTTCAGTGAAATATGTTTCATTGATAATTTTACACCGACACCACATATGAGTTTAAAGTTGGATTTATTTCTTTTTTCAATAATGAGTCTGTAGTAAGCACATGTCAATTTTAGTAAGCACATATTAAGTTCAACAGAATAAGCACAGTGAGATAAGCCAATGAGTTATGCACAAAGAGGTCAATAAGCTTTAACCCTTAGCCCTATGTAGTCTTTAGCAGGGGTGGGTGGGATGGCAGTTCAAAGCCAGCTAGTGTCCTCCTGTGGCCGTGTCGAAGTGAGCTCACCGCTGCTAAGTCAGTCCTTATATAGGCGCTTGGGCCAGTAGTTCGAGCGGGCGACCGCAGATGGCAGGTCAGTAAGATAGAGTTAGCATCTCGAAGTATTTTGTATCAAAGTACGAAATATATAGGCGGCGCTGACGTAGAAGTCAGAGGGTAGTTTCGCCGTTACTAGATAGGTGGCAGCATAAGTATTATCTTAATGGTATGAGGCTATGGCAGCGATCGAATGCCAAATTACCTGTGTTGCTGAGCATCACAAACAATTGGTCCACTAAGGTTGGGTTCGATGCTAGATCGGCCAAATCACCTATTTGATCAGGCTGAAGTTCAGATCAAAAGCAAGACCCATAGCATGATAAGGCAAACCTTCCCTACTATAAACATAACATAGTTATACCAGACTGGACCTTTAAAGTAGTTCCGACGTAGAAGTGTGCCTGTATTATTAGCTAGCTGTCGCCTCTGAATCTTAATGGTAGGGAAGTCTATACTGTTCTTTGTGTTATCTCTGAGGAGTCATAATTCAAAACCAAGGCAGAGCAAATACCTCTAATATATTGTCGTTGGGGTGATGAAAATGGGAAATACTGTGCCTAGAGCGGGACTCGAACCCACATCTCTTTGCACTCCGGGCCAGTGTGCTAACCATTACACCACCTAGGCCCCCTGATATCAACACACCACCCACGCCTACCTGTCTATGCGGTTCCTTGCCTGAGAGGTCAGTGCAGACCACTACACTCGTCCCCCTGGAATTGTAAGTCTTTTAATGCTTACAATTACATACACACAGGCAAGGCAAACACATACATACACAGGGTAGGTTCAACAACCATACAGCGCAAAGCTTGTACAGGATCCTGATCACGGCAACCAGTGTCGTGGGGGTGATGAAAATGGGAAATACTGTGCCTAGAGCGGGACTCGAACCCACATCTCTTTGCATTCCGGGCCAGTGTGCTAACCATTACACCACCTAGGCTCCCTGATATCAACACACTCCCCACGCCTACCTGTCTATGTGGTTACTTGCCTGAGAGGTCAGTGCAGACCACTACACTCGTCCCCCTGGAATTGTAAGTCTTGTAATGCTTACAATTACATACATACAGGCAATGCACTAACACATACATACACAGGGTAGGTTCAACAACCATACAGCGCAAAGCTTGTACAGGATCCTGATCACGGCAACCAGTGTCATGGGGGTGATGAAAATGGGAAATACTGCGCCTAGAGCGGGACTCGAACCCACATCTCTTTGCACTCCGGGCCAGTGTGCTAACCATTACACCACCTAGGCTCCCTGATATCAACACACTCCCCACGCCTACCTGTCTATGTGGTTACTTGCCTGAGAGGTCAGTGCAGACCACTACACTCGTCCCCCTGGAATTGTAAGTGTTGTAATGCTTACAATTACATACATACAGGCAATGCACTAACACATACATACACAGGGTAGGTTCAACAACCATACACGCAAAGCTTGTACAGGATCCTGATCACGGCAACCAGTGTCGGGGGTGATGAAAATGGGAAATATGTGAGGCTGTCTCAAAAGGTGCTAAGTAATTTGGTAAAAAAACTTTGTCCATTGTAACGATCAACATACTATCTGCTTATGCATAATTTGCTCAGGATAGACTGATTTATGGTGTTTCATAATCCCAATAGAATACAAATTGATTTGCAGCAAATGCCCTTGTGTTTTCAGTGTAACTATTTCTGTGCTATTCTGTGTCAATCGTTACGTGGACAAAACAAAGAAGAGGAACTTAAAAACCAAGGCCAGAGCAAATGCCTATAATCCCTCATGGTTGTGTATCAGAATAATTCCAACATCTAACATACACCAGTGCCACTATTTTGGAGAGGGTATATTTGTTTGTTAGGGTTTTAGGTCCTGGTAACATCTAAGGTCATACAGGATACGAAGAAGATAGCAGATCCAAGCATGTATGTTGGTTGTGTGTATTACATTTTATCAGGACAGATTAGATATATCAGTGGATATATCCTAGGGAGGTTATATCCTGGGGAGGTTATATATGATCGCATGGGGTGGGAGTTGTTGTCCCACCAGAGGGCGTGGGAACATTCTGGAAGCTATCGCAGGTCTAACGCTTAGAACGAGGCTTATTGATATCGCATGGAAGAACAGTGCACTGCCGCTGACAAGAGATATTATTGAATGAATAAAATACACATAACAGCATGCTGACTATGAATAAAATACATATTAGTGAAAAGAAATGGAAGTGTAAATGAATTAAATCAATCTGAACAGATGTTGTGTCTCTCTACATATCACCTAATCAATTTAATAACGGAGAAGAGTTAGAATTTGGCTAGGAGTGATATCGGTTTGAAACAATATGGGAATTGTGAATATTGCTTTAAATGTATATATTTATACAATTTCCTTTTATTCTCTCTGTGCTTACACCATTAATATTTCTCCCGTTATTACGGTGCCTAATTATATTACTCCTGGCGTGGGAGATTATATGGGAAATATACACAGAGGTAATGCACTTACATATACGTACACAGCGTAGGTTCATAGCGCACACCTTGTACAGGATCCTGCTCACGGAACCATCCTCACGGAAATATCAACCTCCTATAATTGTCACTATATATGACAGAAGCATTACGTTATAAGGATATATAATACTTGTCCCCTTATTCAAAGTAAAATCAGGTACATCATAACCCTCAACATACTGTGTACATTTTCTTTCTTATAGATTTATGCTGCCTATCATAGATAAGTCTGAATAGACTTGTTTTCACTATTAGACAGTTTGTCGATAGAAAACCCCTACCTACACTTTTACCAAGCCAAGTGATTTTCAACTTCCCACACGACATAGACATGGAATTGGCATGTGATGACTCTGTACATTATCCACAAATTAGCACAGGTTATGGTATGGGGAATCGAACCAGTGACCTTCAGTTTAGGAGTCAGACCTAGACAACAGTCAGACATTCTAACCACTCCGCCACAGAGAACACGATATGTGGAAGAATCTCAAAACTACCAACTGTCTATCGGAAAGTCAAAGTAATAACTGTGTGTATTACTTAACCCTGTATTCAAACTAAAGTAAGGTAGATCTAACACTTAAACAACTACAAGTATCTGTATAGATATAGCAGAAAGTCAAAGCTGTCAGGCTGTCAATTAGTCGTCCTCATATTTCAACTAAATTAAGGTCAATCGAAGCTGTCAACCTTATTCATATGCATGCATATGCCAGCACCTCAAATCTATCGTGCTGTATCTTATTTACCCCGCTTTTGAAACTGGAATAAGATAGATCATAGCGTGGTGTTCTCTGTGGCAGAGTGGTTAGAATGTCTGACTTTTTTCTAGGTCAGACTCCTAATCTGAGGGTCGGCGGTTCGATTCCCCGTGCCCCCAGCTCTGCCAATTTGGATTTCCACCGCTGTGTATAACTTACAGCGTCATCTAAGGCCGGTTGCTCTCATACCATGTCTATGTGGTGTGGGAGGTTACAAATCCCTTGGGTCGGTAAAAGTGTAGGCTTGGTCTTTCTATCGACCAGCAGTGGAATGAGGAAGACCACTCCACTGACGAAAAAAAATTATGAAAAAATGAGAGACAAATAAGTGTTCAGACTTCCTGTCTACCATTCGCTATATCGCTATATATAACAGTTAAGTTACTATATTAATTTGCAGACAGACGGTACAAACACTAACTAACTATTCATATATAGAGTAGGACGATCCTGCGAGGGATCGAACCCATGACCTTAGCCTAAGAGAACTGCGCACTCAACTCAGGCAATATCCCTTTCCGTTAAATCAAAGTGTAAATCCTCCACGGCTAGTAATGTTCATTCCCAAACTTCTCATTGTTTTACAAATCCTCTATTTGTCCATTTCAGGCGCAAAAAAACCCCGTAAACACCAATTCAGAAATGTAATTAAACCAACAGATTTATACCTGAATGTAATCTTAATTCTCACTAATTCCACTTTTCTTGTAATGAAATGATGATGGAGCAATGAACAAACAAAAATAGGAATATGAACAAAATAACTTGTTGAAGGTTTGGTTCCGATGCTCACCTTAATCTTTGGATAGGCGTTTATGGGGTTTTGCGACTGAGCTCCTAATTTAGTCATTTGCTCAGAGCTGCTCAGTGCATAATACACAGTGACATGTCCTTGCATGGCTCGTGGTACATTATCATCCCGACATCAGCTCCTTAAGCAGTCCTCCCCCGCAGACAAGCCATGTGCATGTCCATGTTTCCATATACTACTTACACCTGCCACCCACACGACCTACAAGTCTCGTATATTAGTAGCGCATGTTATTCCTGTAGACAACATTGCCAGAAAGAAGGAGTCGTCTATATCCACAATTGCCAACAGTTTCCAAGAACTGATATGGCATAAATATGAGCATATATGTACATGCATACATGCAGAGAAGTAGATATGGATAAATATATATGAAGAGTTCAGGCGCAAGACCATGGAAACACCAATCCAAATAATGAAGATAAACATTGGAAACAAACCTACAAAGAGGTGTAATTTTATATTCCTATTTATTGTTCATCACTCCTTAGTTATATGATTATATGAAAAGTGGAATTTCTGAGAATTAACATTATTTTCAAATTTAAATTGCAATTTTGGATTGGCGTTTACGTGGTTTTGTGGCTGAAATCGTCATATTGTAGTAGTCTGCACTCACCTCTGAGGCAAGTAACCACATAGACAGGTAGGCGTGGGTAGTATGGTGATATCAGGGAGCCTAGGTGGTGTAATGGTTAGCACACTGGCTCGGAGTGCAAAGAGATGTGGGTTCGAAGACCTGCTCTAGGCCCAATATTTACCATTTTCATCACCCCCCACATCACTGGTGCTGTGACCAGGATCCAGTACAAGCTACACGCTGTATGGTTGTTGAACCTACCCTGTGTATATATGTGTTAGTGCATTGCCTGTATGTATGTAATCGTAAGCATTAAAAGACTTACAATTCCAGGGGGACGAGTGTAGTGGTCTGCACTGACCTCTGAGGCAAGTAACCACATAGACAGGTAGGCGTGGGTAGTGTGGTGATATCAGGGAGCCTAGCTGGTGTAATGGTTAGCACACTGGCCCGGAATGCAAAGAGATGTAGGTTCGAATCCCGCTCTAGGCGCAATATTTCCCATTTTCATCACTGCCCACAACAATATGATGTATACCGCATTATGTGAGTATAAAGATACGGAAGGGAATTGTTCTAATTATCGATATTAATTGATATTACTGATATTATTGATATTACTGATTGCTATGCTCTGTAAAACTCCACACTTGATTGGTTGCGCCACCTGCAGCCCACCTCTCATCCAATGCGTATTGACAAGACAATGTCAGTCACACTGGAGGAAAGGTCCTCAGGTGCGACTGAGGCTGGTCTGCATCCACCGGAGGCGAGGAGGCTGCAGGTGGCGCCACCGGTACATGGTTGGATCTTATGGTGAATATCAATAATGATAATCATTCCCTTACGTATCTTTATACTCGCATAATTTGCTATACATCACATATATATATAGTAATATTACGATAATGTGACTGAGCGGGAAATCGGGTCATGTGCTCGGGGGCCTGTTTTCCCAGTGGTCTAGCAATATAAAGTCCCCATGACTGCGCACTGTCAGAAGTAGGTAGCCGTCGTGATATGACCATATATGAGGAGTTCAGGCGCAAAACCAAGTAAGTCCATTTTGATGAAAAGTGAGATAACCAATGGAGACAGCACTTCTTAGTCCCTAATATACAATGAGCAAATCAGTTTTGTTTCAAAACCTGGTAAGTCCTATGGTAAATCGGCCCTAAAATACGGTTTTGTTGCAAAACCTTGTAAGTGCCATTTGAGTTTGTCTGCAGAACCACGTAAGATGTATAGGGCCAATCAGCGGCGCATGTCAGGTCACATGACGCACAAAATGGCGGCGCCCACATTCCCTATTTGTACGCGCTGATATTGCTAGCTTCCTTCGGTCTACGGTTGTTTTGTCGACGTTTATTATGGAAACCTACGATGCAATTGATGAGAACGTGATGTTATCACCATCGGGAAAGCGTAAACGACGTCAGCCACAAAATTCCACGCGTTCTAGAGCCAAAGCAGCTCGCTACAGTGGAGTAGGTTTGATTCCGCGTGTCAAATGTGCGCATAACAATACCGTATGCTCTGCCCAAACTTTGACAGAAAACGATTTACAGTACATAAAAGAGCAGCTGTATGTCACCTCAGATAAAGTTAAGCAAGATGCAATCCTTGTGTCCCACATGGATATAACCCAGGTCCATCGCCGAAGGCCAAGAGAAGAAAATGAGGAAAGGGCACACAACAGAGGTGTGTCGATCAAGTACAGCTTTGTGAAGGAAGATAAAACGAAAATTCCAGTATGCCAGGCTTCATTTCTCAGCATATTGTGTAAGTATGGCAAGAAATTTAATCTATTCTAATTATAGTTTATTTAATTTAATTATACTTATGATATTATATTTGCGTGCGCGCAATTTGCGAGCGCGCAAATTGCTAACACTTGTGCACGCGAGGGTTCTCGGTGGTATGAAGTGGGCGTGTCTACTCGCCTTGAGCAATTTGCGCGCGCGCAATTTGCGAGCGCGCAAATTGCTAACACTTGTGCATGCAAGGGTTCTCGGTGGTAAAGCGTTGCTTAGCGACTAGCTAAGCAACGATCGGGGGTCGGGCATTCGGGGCCAGACCCGGCGGGCGTGTTTCTACACGCTCCGTCGTTTTCCAAAATAATTATAATTATTAACACGTAGGCTCGCCTTAGGCGGGGGCGGAAAAGCCGTACGGTTAAACTTACATTGACTAGAACCTGTAATAAAAGTTTTCATTAGCTTTGTTATATTTAATTTAATTTATTCTTTCAGGTGTCAAGCAATATCGAGTACAGAGCATCGCAAGGTTCTGGCTTGAGCAGGGTTGATCTCCTCCGGAAAATTGTGGTGGTTACAGGAGAGCTGCAGAAAATGAGGGGAAGAAGGAAAGCGTCCGAAATCATATAAAGTCCTTCACATGCAGAGCTAGCCATTATGCTTGTCGAGTTGCACCAGGGAGGAAGTACCTTCCTAGTGATTTAAGTGTTGCAAAGATGCACAAATTGTTCCAGACGCAGAACCATGAGAGGATAACGTACTCACTGTATTGGAGCATTTTTGTGTACCACTTCAATCTATCATTTGGTCACCCTGCCACAGATGTATGTTCCACATGTATGAAATTCCGCTTGAAAATTAAGGATCTAGAGCAAACCCCTGATGAAAAGCGAGAAAATCTTCTGCTGTATGGGTTGCATCGTCGCCGTGCCCGTCAATTTTACACCAAGATGAATGAGCTGGGAGATAGTTTCACTGTCTGTTTTGATGTCATGGAAAATCTGGTACTTCCGAAGTCCCCAATAGGGCAAACGTATTATTCTCGCCAGTTATACATGTATGTGTTTGGGATTGTTTGTCACCGAGGTAGAGGAGAACCGCAGGGGAAAGATGACATTCATTTATATACATGGCTTGAACATCAGAATGCCAAAGACAGCAATACAATTGCTTCTGCATTACGTGATTACTTAGGTTCAGTGGTTAACATGGACATAGATCAAACTGAACTCCTACGTTTGTTCTCAGATTCTTGCTACGGCCAAAATAAGAACATTAACGTTTTATCCATGTTGTTTGCTTCGTGCAACCAGAAGTACCCAAATCTTACTGTTGAGTACACTTTCCCAATACAGGAACACAGCTTTCTTCCTGCAGACCGAGTGTTTGGAAGGATCGAGCAAGAAATCCGAAAGAAGGGAACAATATTAATGCCAGAGGAATACTGTGAGATTCTGAGGAACCATGGTTCTGTTCATGTGTATGGAAAGGATTGGATGTGCTATGATTACAAAGCAGAATCAGCCAGTTTCACAAAACGTCAAAGATCTTTCAAAATTAGTGAGGCAAGAGTGCTACAGATTTCTAAGAAAAATTTGGGGTTCAAAAGTGCATTTGCTGGGGAATATTGTCAACACTCCCTTCTAAAAAGGGGGAAAAAGTGGGCACAGTTCAATCCTTCACTACTGGCTGACATTAACTGCGTGAAAGAGGCTATGAAGCAGGATGTCAAGAAGCTGCTGAAACAGTTGGATGTAAATCAAGAGGTTCGGGGTTACTATGAGAATGCCCTCTCTCATGATGGTGATCAGAACATTGTGCAGGACCTTGAGGATAGTGGTGATGATGAGTAAGCTTATGGTGGAAATTGTGTGTTCTTTGATTCTGCAAGATTTCCATAAGATTAGTCTTTGACAATGGACTTCCATGGTTTTGCAAACAAACCGAAAGTGGACTTACTTGGTTTTGCAGAAAAATCAATAAAAGTTGATTAATTAATGAGTTTTGGAATAAAGGTTCATTTATCACTTTCATAGTATTTTGTTCATTGCCCATAACCCTATAATACAAAGAAAAGTGGAATTACTGAGAATTATATTTATGGCCATATACAAATCTTGATTTTAAAACAAAAGAGGTCGGGTGGACTTACTTGGTTTTGCGCCTGAACTCCTCATATGTTGTCAGCAAGGAATATGGCCTATGCTGCCGACACGGCGTGAAGCAACCACCAATCAATCAATCATCAATGTCAGCAAGGAACACTCCATACTGAGTAGAATCAATAAAGCTGGAATACTATTCAACATGAAGATCAATGCCAGGAAGACCAAAAGAATGGTTACAAGTAAAAAGACAGATAAACCAAATATCAATATAACCATAGATGGCACAAACATAGAACAAGTATCTGAATTCATATATCTCGGACAAAAGATTACAAATGATGGGAGATGTGAGGAAGAAATTAAAAGAAGGATAACAATAGCCCGAACAATATTCTCCAAAATGTATAGAGTGTTAACATCAAGTAAGATATTAATACAAACAAGGAAGCGTATTCTTCAGTGTTATGTGTGGTCTACTCTAATGTATGGGGCTGAGACATGGACAATCTCTAAGAAAATGTACAAACGTTTAGCAGCATTTGAGATGTGGACTTATCGAAGGATGATGAAAATATCATGGACAAAGAAGATCACCAACAAAGAAGTTCTCAGAAAAATTAAAAATAAGAAAAGCTTGTTTGCCACTATACAGACAAAGAAACTTATTTATTTTGGCCACATCATTCGTCAGAGTTCAATATACCGTACATTGTTGGAAGGGAAGGTGAATGGCAGCAGAGGGAGAGGGAGACCAAGAACATCATGGTTTACAAATATTTCACAGTGGACAGGCTTGAATTATTCACAGTCTATCAGAACAGCACACCATCAGGACAAGTGGAGAACCATTGCATCCAACCCTCGACTAGACAAGGGAACTATTGATTGATTGAAGGAACACTCCAGCAATCAAGCAACCAACCACCCAAGAACTCAAGTGTTTCCAAATTGCATCACTTCATTGATAAGGTAACATCAAGTATTTATAGCGTATTCACCGATACTGGTACTAGGTCCATTTGTACCTGTCTTTTGTTACCACAACAGTCCTCGCTACTTTGCATGCTGCTGGCTCTTACAGTCTAGACCACGATTGTCACCAGCCCTCAATGTAGACCAGCCAGATTGCATTAAGCAGCTTGGGTTGCGTTGTGTCGCATGCCTTGCATACAGTTCATCACATTATCGTCCACTCGGAGCATATCTATATACAGTCGAATCTGTCTATAACGGACACCCATATGACTGGAGCGAGATGCCGTTATAGAGAGAGATCCGTTATAGGCAGAGACTGACTGACGGAACGGGTTGAAACCAATGTTTTTCTGTTATACTTGACTGACTAGGACGGTCCTTACATGAGGTTTTGTATACATAATGTATTTAAATAAAATGGAACAAAGACACATTTCAATAGAATAAGAGGTATTTATTACAAAAACAGGTATATATCAACAATAGCACAGATAGAGTATGCACAAAATCAATATGGCATGTCATTATTGACAGAGAATATTAATCAAATAGGTGAAAAAACAGCTTGTTGTCCGCATGAGACAGTTCTCCGTTAGACACAGAGGCACCGCTATTAAATTAAAGTGGTGCCGTGACATGACCGGCACTTTTTGCCATTATTGACAGAGATTCGTTATTATTGTCGTGGGGGTGATGAAAATGGGAAATATTGTGCCTAGAGCGGGACTCGAACCCGCATCTCTTTGCATTCCGGGCCAGTGTGCTAACCATTACACCACCTAGGCTCCCTGATATCAATACACTCCCCACGCCTACCTGTCTATGTGGTTACTTGCCTGAGAGGTCAGTGCAGACCACTACACTCGTCCCCCTGGAATTGTAAGTCTTGTAATGCTTACAATTACATACATACAGGCAATGCACTAACACATACATACACAGGGTAGGTTCAACAACCATACAGCGCAAAGCTTGTACAGGATCCTGATCACGGCAACCAGTGTCGTGGGGGTGATGAAAATGGGATATATTGTGCCTAGAGCGGGACTCGAACCCACATCTCTTTGCATTCCGGGCCAGTGTGCTAACCATTACACCACCTAGGCTCCCTGATATCAATACACTCCCCACGCCTACCTGTCTATGTGGTTACTTGCCTGAGAGGTCAGTGCAGACCACTACATTATCAAAGGCCGTTATTGACAGAGTACACTGTATATATTTATCTCTGCCAGTTGTGACCAGGGGATAATTGCACACGCGATCTTACCGCACTGAGAGCTCAGTTTCAATCACCGCCGGATTATGTGTGTTAATCTGTACTCACCGGGTACATAATTCCTGTAAGTGTTTTGCTTGTCATGTGTGTGATGACAGTCATGAATGTAATGTGTGCCCAGCGCGTCATTAGTGCGATTAGTTGCATTAATGTAGTTATTGCCAATTGTGGCATTAGTGTCATTATCGTCATTAAAGTAAATTCGACCCACTGATGTCATTAGTGCCATCATTGCTATCAGTGGCATTAACGTCATTTGTGGCATGAATGCCATTAGCATCATTAATGCTATTGCAAGTTATGGTACCGGTGTCATTAGTGGCACAAGTGTCAGTAATGGCATGGATGTCATGTTTGTCATGAGTGTCATGAGTGAATTGAGTGGTGGTTTAAGTGTTCTGAGTGTCTTGAGCGTTGCGCTTCTCATGGGTGTCGTGCGTGTTGTGACTGTCATGAGCGTGCTGTGGATGGTGTTAGTGCCGTGAGTGTCATGACTGTCACAAATGTTCTGAGCGTCCTATGTGAGTTTTGTCAGTGGCATTCCTCTTCTGAATGGCTCTATGTGAGTGAATGTCTCATGTGATGAGTGTCACCAGATGCATGAGTGTTGACCTTGCAGTGAGTCAGTGGCAGGGCTATCTTAGATACCTTGCATGTGTTTAATGTCGCAACTTTCACTAAGCGCTGATAATGACGTAAGCATCACAAATATCAGAGCTGCTCTGAGCGTCCGCTATAGTTCCCCTTATGTATCAAAGTTGCATAGTCCGATCAATTTGAGTTTCTGACATAAATCGTTATTATGTACTTCGCTTTAGCTTGAAATAACTTTAATTTTAAATGGCTAGCATTTGATACATTTTAAGCACAACCATGCACAATCAACGGTGGCAAGCATCCCAATACTCGGACACCATATCATTCTGCAGTAACACGTGCAATTCCCTTGGTGACAAATGCACAAGTATCTAAGTTAGATATGAAGAGTTCAGGTGTCAAACCCTGTAAAGGCCAATCCCCAAAATGAATTAACATTTTTTAAATGTTACCTGAAGGGAATTTTAATTTTCCCTAATTGCACTTTGCTTATGATGAAATGATTATGGAACAACAAACAAAAAGATAGCAATGTAAAAATAAGTACCCTCTTGAAGGTTTGATTCCTATGTTCATCGCAATTTTTGGATCAGACCTTACATTGTTTTGGGCCTGAACTCTTCATGGGTAGAATCAAATTTAGATAATTGCCTTGGTTTTGAAAATATAATCTTGTCATCGAACTATGCAGCACACTGTTCCGATTATCCTAGCAAGTCACAACAGCGCCCTCTAGGAATTTCTACTGTCAGATAATTTACTGTGATGCTAACCATACCGAATACTCCCCCGCCCAACCCGCTCACCCACCTCCCACCTCTCCCCTAGCATCTACATCACTGATCTCCGCACCCACGCACCCAACCAACCGGTCCCGTATGGGACATCACCACGAAAGCAGTTCCACTACCCGAACCCTTTGCTCTGACGTCATAGACATGCGCACACAGAGAGGCTCCGATCTACAACACAATTCGCCTCTCACAGAGGTAAGTGAAAAGACATGTAAGGTCAGATTCCCACTTATAGCTGCAGATTCTCATGGTATTGTTTTTTTTACCATTTTCTTTTATCTTGTTATTGAAAATGTATGTGCTGGGTAATCAACTATACGAGTATAATTGTCCATGAACTGATCACCCATTAACCGTGTATTTAGTTGAAACCAAATGGCACTACACAACTAATGACACTCAACTACTCAAGTGACTGGCCAGGCCTTCTGCATCGCCTGGTGCTGGCACCTCGCCTATTCTTCTATCCTGGCTCTGCTTCATGCTTGTACCACTCGCTCAAAATCTTGTTATTTTATCGGCAAGAAGGCACTTAGCTCTTGCCAGAGAAAACAGTTTTACATCCCACTACCTTGTTTGTCTTTCCTTCCAACTTGTTGAAAAATATTATACTGCCCATCATGGCTAATAGAAAGTCTGAGCTCCCACCCAAGTACGTGTAACCTTCCACACCACATAGACATGGTATGAGAGCAACGGGCCTTTGATAACGCTGTAAGTTATATAAAGTGGTGGAAATCCAAATTGGCAGAGGTGATAACCTATGGAATCGAACCACCAACCTTCAGATTAGCAGTCTGACTTATACAAAAAGTCAGATACTCTAACCACTCCACCAACCACGGATAACACTACATCATATATATATATAAACACGAAACAAAATCCTCGGTGCGACTGACACTTGTCGACACCCATTGGAGGAGAGGTGGGGCTCAGGTGGCGCCACCTATCAAGTGTGGAGTCTTACGAAGTATAATAATGGTATTAATTATAAAACATAATACAATTAATATGTAACGAAAACAATTCCCTTCATATTTGTATACAAGGCGGAGGCAGAGAGATTATAGTGGTTAATCTTTATTCAGGTGCAGGGAAGGATCACTACGTTCAAATCTGCAATGGTTAGTTCAGTTCATATATGGTCAATTGGTGGGCGGGACTTGAACCCTCAACCCTACGCGTTGCCTGTTTTATCAGAGGTTTGGGTGGGTGGGGGAAGATTCTATTGGGTAGGTGTTCCGTTGATGGCGGCTGGATCGGGTGTGATGGTTTGAACCTGGAGGAGGTTGGTCACATGACCATTTGGCGGGTAGGTGTTCCGCTGATGTGTCACTGTTATTGTTATCCTTCAGCTTAGGGTCCGGTCCAGTAGCTCTAGGTCTACCTCTTGGTTTGGGTGTGTCATTCTTACGTGCTGCCTTTTTTGCTGCTTTTCGGCATTGGGCATTTTGCACTCAGGTTACAATATGCCCATTCCGTCTCCGAGTTTGCTCAATAATATGCAAGGATCTGTGAATCCCTTCACACTGCCGTGCAGTTCATCGAGATGTTCACTATCCTAGTTAATGCCGAACGCCAGGACAGTCAGTGACTCGTCTCGATTCGAGGAAGGAAGCCAGAGACCTGGTGGGAATGAAGGGTATTTATCTTTCACAGTGAGGGAGGGTTACACGGTAGGGGGCTCTCAGTCTAGTTGGTCGATGTCGATGGTGGCGTCCTGGATGGCCAGAGGCTCTGAGGCCGCCGGAGCCGACCCCTACGGAGTAGTCCTTAAAAAGAGGGTGGGTGGGTGCGGTGAAATGGTCAGAGCACGGAGGACCGAAACCGAATGTCCAAGCCGGGGGGAGGTTCCGGTCAGTGTCTGTGCATCCCGCTTGGTGGCGTGGGTGTTCCCCCCGGCTTCCCGCCCGAATCAACCACAATTCCAAATTATGCGCCAATGTTTGAGTTACTGCTTTAATTCAACCCAGGAATTCGGATACATGATCCACCCCCAAACAGGAGGCGGACATTCAACTTATTCAATAAGCCAGTCTGGTGATTGTATGAACCAAGGTAATTGCTGTCATAATGGATTCAAACCGACGTTGACCTTCAACTCACGGCTGACGGTTAACGCACACATACAGAGATCAGTGCTCACTGTCTGTTTAACTGTATTCAGATGTCAACTCCGTTCATTCCATATGGAGCTAATTGGGGCACATTATCGAACATTATCGAACACATTTAAGACAACACTTTAATCCAGGGCTCAAAGTTGCATGGTCGGATGCCGTTTGAATTTTCATTTTAGTTTTTAGATAAATATGTCAAATTGATCGCTATAACCTACTAATCATTAGTCCCAAGTGGCTAATTTTGAAGCATTTTGAGCTGAAAGAACCCTAAATCCTCTTGACAAGCTTTCCAAAAAAGTCTTCTAGCTATGATCGGTATTGACGTCTCGCGATGACCATGTGATGTGGGATGACCTAATTCAAATGTAGCCTGGTCTCCTGGTATTTTCACTAATGGCACCATTGCACATATTTGTTTGTTGGCATTTGATGTGATGTGGGATGATATCATGATTATCAAATGTATTTTGTTCCCGGATAATAATATACATAATTATTACATCACTCTTATTCAGATCCTAAACAATTATTTAATACAAAATTCTATGCAACTTTATATCAACCCAGAGTATGGTGCCAGCAATACTAGCAGTGGACATCCTGGAACCTGACTCGGTACTTGGAATGAGGGTCAAGGCTACTGAGCCACGAGATTGACCTAATTATGTAATGGCTTCCTTGTGTGATGGGTTTCTCAAAGTAGGATGAGGTAGTAAATTCATTGATTATTCTATATATGATGTACCAAATAACTTGTTAATGTACCAATATATAAGATGGATATATATAATCAAATTAAGATACATGTTTTGGTTTTGAAAAATAAATATTTCATCGGACCATGCAACTTTAATCAAATATAATGCAAGCAGACACCACCACACAACGCTTCACATTTTGATACTTCGCCTTTGAATCGAGTATGTACCCCTTCTCTAACCTGATCTATTTTGTGTTTTTATTTTGTTTCTGATTCGTCAGAAGGAAATTTCAATCGCGGAACATTGATCTTCCTCATTCTACTGCTTCTTGTTTCTCGAATAATGTCATCTCTCAGGCTAGGTAGCGACAGGTATACATTGTTAAGTCATTAACAGGGTTTGGATGACAGATTCAAATCCCAGAATCGACCAAAGTGGGAGATGTAAACTCAACTCATTTGGCTGTCACTGTAATGTGATTGAGTGAGGAATGACTGTAGACATTGATGTCTAGTTACTCAATGGTTTATTACTACCAGGGTTAGTCTACACTGGTCCCTAGTGTTGCTGGTCCCGGCTGGCTGGTTCCTTGCCCGCCAAGCCTTAGTACAATATATAACATCTCCTTTTCACAGTGAATAACAGATAAAAATGATTCTGGAATATACCATATACGGTACAGAAGTACTAATCGTTTAAGTCAGTGGAATGCCGATAATTTGTTCTGTTAAATGAGTCTGTGGTTTGCAAAGATAGGTTTCCTCTATAGTTCAGTCCAGTTTTCCTTATGAGCAGTTCACCTATACCAATCTAGACATGTTCTTGTTTGGTTCAAACAGTCTGCATTGCTATCTACATGAAGAAATACAATTCAAATGGCAGCATGTTCATTTAAATTTAAGCTCAAAATAGATTGAATGATCGAGGGGTGCAGTCAGATTCACTCCAGGGTTTGATAGTGCGCCTAGCCGCTATACCATCCCATCAACGAGGTAATGTTTCTACGCATGCCCATCTGTGCCCACATAGAAGAGGGGGGTGGCGGGGAGGCACCACACATGGGATTCCCAGATTATTCCAGATGATAAGGAGGTACTGGGTCGGTGTTATCACTAGCTATGTACATAATATATCTGTTGTGATATATGAGAGCCCGGTGTAGTAGGCTTAGAGATATGTACCGGTACTGACCAAACCTTAGATCTCTCTAAGCTCAGAAACCCCAGGATACCAAACAGATGCATTAGTATCTGTCTTTATGGATCCTTCTGACCCGTAAACCCCGGATACAAATTGGAGATTTGGCCATTGTGGAAAGTATATGATATTACAGCAGAAAAGTATATAATATTACAGCAGGAAATAATATAATATTACCAAGACACTGTTTGCGTATCACTTAATTGTATCTCTGATGACAGGATACAAGTGCTGGATCAACAATCATAATACATAAATATATCAGTCAGGACAATATTGGTTTAGAGGCAGTGTTGTCTGAAGTGTGTTGTCAGTGCATATGTGATGTTCTCTTTTGCAGAGTGGTTAGAGTGTCTGACTTTTTTCTAGGTTGGACTCCTAATCTGAAGGTTGGCGGTTCGATTCCCCATGCCCCCATCTCTGCCAATTTGGATTTCCACCGTTGTGTATAACTTACAGCATCATCAATGGCCAGTTGCTCTCATACCATGTCTATGTGGTGTGGGAGGTTAAAAATCCCTTGGGTCGGTAAAAGTGTAGGCTGGGGCTTTCTATCGACAAACTGTCTAATGGTGAAAACAAGCCTATTCAGGGTTATCCATGATAGGCAGTATAAATATTCAACAACAATATGTGTATAATTGATGTATACACATATACATGTATACACATATACATTATGTAAAGGACCTCCTCTGCCTTGCATAGAAGAAAGGTGCAGCACTGGTCACCAGCAGAGTGCGGGCGGTTTCACCTAGACGATGTACCGGAACCAATATGCACTGGGGCGTTGCATGTGCTTTGGACCGTGGATAGCTTGCTACTTGGCAGTGGTGGACGGAGGTCGTGAATGGTGGAAAATGAGGATGTAAATATGGTGGAGGAGGACCAGGATGAACAGGTGTAGGTGGAGTGAGAGAAGGAGGGACTCGATAGGTGGTGAGGAGGGGAGTGGGTGGATAGAAATAGCCGGAGAAAGACGAGTAGGCACATCGAGAGGAGGAGGGAAGTGGTTATGGGGAGAGGATGGGAGTGGATGGGGGTGCGATGAAGAGGGAGAAAACGAAGACGAGTAGGCACAGCGAGAGGAGGACGGAACTGGTTATGGGAAGCGGACGAGAGTGAGTGGATGAGGGAGAAGAAGAGCAAGAGGTGAATGAAGAGTAAGATAAGGAAGAGGAGTAGGTACAACGAGAGTATGGAGGGAAGTGGCTATGGAGAGAGGATGGATGGGGGAGAGGAAGGGGAGAAGGATGAGGAAGAGAAGGATGGAAAGAGGATGAGAGGAGGGCAGGGCGAGAGGAGGGCAGTGGGTAGGGGCGAGAGGAGCGGAATAGGTGGAGACGGAACATGGCGAAGAGGAAGAGGCAGATCGAGAGGAGGAGGAAAGTCGAGAGAAGAGGAGGAGGAAAGTGAAGAAGAGGAGGGTAAAACAAGGATTGGCAGGAAGGAGTGGAAGAGAAGTAGCCAGAACCAGACGAGAGCACTGGAGAAGATGACGAAGAGGAGCATAGGGAGGTGGAAGAGGGAGATACCAAGAGAAAAGGATGAGAACAAGAAGGAGAGGAGAGGGCAGGCCCGGACCAGGAGAAGAGGGGAAAGGAACGGACATAATTATAACAAGAGGAGAGAAGAAAAGTGGTGAAAGGAGGGGAAACAGAAGATGTAGAGTTGCGGTAGAGATGACACATGAGGTAGAGAGCTCAGCGCGCATCAATCAATCAATCAATCACTGAGCGCACCAGTTCCTGAACCTACCGCGAGCGGGCGTTACGTGGAGGATGCGTCTGCGGAATATGTGGCCGCTTTGTCTCAACGTAAGGTCCGGTGGCTTCCGGCAGAGGGCGCGTCGACTCCGGCCTGTGGGTAGAGAGGTGAGGAGGTGCTGGCAACCCGAGTGAGCCTGGCGCTCTCCCGCACGCACCTTTAAAGGCCGCCCCCCAACCTGCTTCACTTCCCCACCCACGCACCCCCTCTCCAGCTGTCCCCACCCACCCACCTACCCCTAGTCTGTCCCCACCCACCCACCCTCAGTCTGTCACCCGCTCTCATCCCCAGCCTGCTCTCCCACCCACCAACCCACCCCGAGCCTGCCTCTCCACCTACCCACCCCAGCCTGCTCCACCCACCCACCCACCCCAACCTGCTCCACCCACTCACCCACCCACCCCAACCTGATCCACCCACCCTCCATCAGTCTGTCCCCACTCACCCACCCCAAGAGTGCTCCCCCACCCACCCGCAGTTTGTCCCCTCAGATCCACCCCAGGCTGGTCCCTGTCACATCCTATCCACCCCCGTCCCTCCCTCTCCAACCCCATCCTCCCCCACTTACCCCCCCCCCCCGCCTCCAACCCCCCACCCATCCAAGTCTCCCCCTCCCCCCGTCCCCTTCCTAACTCACCTACCCACGCATCCCTCCTCGCCCCACCCTACCCAGCCACGCCTCCACTCCCCCCCCCTTCCCTCTCTCTATTCCTCACCCACCCTAACTTCCCACCCGACCCACCCCACAATCTCCCTCCTCCTCCTCCCCCTCCCCAACCCACCCACCCAATCTACCTCACCCAACCCACCCGCACCCTCCCTCCCACTTCGCCCCCGACTCCCCCGACCCATGGAATCACAATTAATACATTACAAACTACGGCTAAGCTGAATGGCCGCAAGGAATGCATAATTATTCAACACGCCTGCGAGGCAGCCAATAGGAAGGCAGCACCACCTGCCTCCCTCCCTCCCTCTCCGCCTGTCCGCTATCCAGCCTGCCTGCCAGCCTGCTTGCATGCAGTGTAGTGACGGGCGACACACCGCGTCGGGTGATGCTAATGCCGCTAGCCCGAGCCCCACCGGACGGCAGGGCTGGGATGGGGGGGGGGGGGGGGGGGGGGGGGCGTACGGTGATGGGGGAGGGGGGAGGGGAGGGTAGCGAGCGTTCCTAAGGCACAGTTTGCCAACGCACACAGTTTGCCATACGCACGCGCAGTGCCGTGCACCCAAGCGCAGACAGACTGGTGGCGCCAACATTCGTCAGACCAGCGAACTACACTGATGTGGCTCCGGTTGGTGGTGCCACTGTTTGTGGGTGTGTCTGTGTGTATGTGTGTATGTGTGTCTGCGTGGATGTGTGTCTGTGTGTGTGTCTGTGTGTTTGTGTGTCTGTGTGTATGTGTGTCTGTGTGGCTGTGTGTATGTGTGTGTCTGTGTGTTTGTGTGTCTGTGTGTATGTGTGGCTGTGTGGCTGTGTGTATGTGTGTCTATGTGCTTGTGTGTCTGTGTGTGTTTTTCTGACGCATGGATTCTGCTTCTGTGCTATATGCCTCCCTGAAATTCGTCACTACATCAGGGCCATATATATCGGGGGTTAGCAGTGAGAACGTGACCTCTGCCCCTGCCCCGAAAAATAGTCAGAAGATATATAACCTCCCTGAAATTTATGGAAATGCCATTTAAAAGCCTCTACATTAAACATTTCCTGAGGGGAGGATACCATCAGACCGTCCTAGTGCCTGACCCCTGTGACATTCATACATTCCAATAATGTATCGCTCCACGAATAGAAATGTGTAGCTATGGCTAGGTAGCACATTCACACATGCGCGGGCTACAACATCATGCTAGTGATGCTAGGGGGCATCTGTCCGGCAATTTACTGGATGGCTGGAAGGGGGGGGGGGTACTCCACCAATGCGCACAGAGGAAATATAGGCTGTATGTGTTATCCTTGCATTTATACTTGTAACATGCGTTATACTAGCTTATATTTATTATATATATAATAAATATATATTTTATAAATATATATTGTAAATATATAGTATAAATATATATTATAAATATGTATTATAAATATATATTATAAATGTATATTATAAATATATATTATACATTGAAGAGTTCAGGCACAAATCCATGTACACGCCAATCCAAAAACAATCGAGTTTAAATAACAGATTTTTACCTGCAAATAATTTCTTCCACTTTTGATATGATCACATGGATATGGAGTAATGAACAAAAGGGAAGGACTATAATTTTGTTTTATGTTTGTGATGGGTTGTTTACAATGTTTATCTCCATTTTGGTTTGCCATTTACATGGTTTTCTATGTTACATAGCAAATAATGAGGAATTGTTCATGTTGGTTCTCAAACATTGGTAATTTGCATGTGAACAAGGAGTCTCCCCGGTGGCACCACCTGGGTTCGATCCCGCTAACCACCACGCCCCTACTGGGTTTCCCGTGAACTAGGTGTCTCGCGAGACCCATCATGTCACCTCTGGCCGTCGTCGGCCCGCAAGATCCTCAAACCACCACTACGCCTCCAGCAGCCAGACAAGCAACACTGCCAGCTTCACTCAGCCACCCACCCATCCCTTCAAACAGACGAACAATGTCAAGTGGTAGCGTTGAGGGCCTGAGTCGATGAACAATTAACTGACAAACAATTAACTGATGAACTTTAACTATTTAATGACCGATACAACTATGCATGTTTTATTGAATAACAACCATTTCAATGAGCTGCTTGTTTGTGTTGTGAATAACATGTTGAAGTTGGCTTGGACAGTTTAATGCATCACTGGCTGAGCATTACAAGCTCTGCCGGTAAAGTTTTAATTTCGTTAACGAATGCCCCTTTACCCACATCTGGCTGTAAATCACCGCTAGCGGTGGTTTGACCATTACCAATAAGGACTAAATGGAAACGGGGCATCGGTTGGCCCTTAATAATACACACATATGATCTTAATAAACAATCATCATCATGATCATGCTGTCGGTCGCGATGCGACAAAGACTGTTTTAATTACTTGACTGTCACTCTCCATTTAGCTCTCTGCCATGAGAGTTACGTCCATGAGTCGGTCTTAATGTCTGTCAGTCTCAGGTTTCTCTTGATGGTATTCTTGAACAGGAGACGCGGGCACCCTCTCTTTCTGTAACCAGAAGACAGTTGAGAATAGAGGATCTGCGTTAGTAGCCTGTCTGATGACATCCTCATGAGGTGACGAGTCCACCGGAGATTCTTTTTGATCAGAAGATCTTCCATAGAGGGCAGCCCCGTCCGTTCGAGTATTTCCTTATTTGTCAATAAACAATATATTAATATAAATACCAATTTCCTTCCGCCGATTTATATACACACAATGTTTTTTACGTTCTCTCTCTCTCTCGATATATATATACATACATATAGAGACAAAATCCTCCAATGCATCTGAAACTGGCCAACATCCGGTGGCGGCAAGGAGGCTGCAGGTGGCTGCCATTCATTCATGAACAAATTGTGATTATATTACGGTCAGGAAATTGCAGTCTGGTGCATACTGTGATACAATGCCAGTTGTCAAACAGGGGAAGTCCCTCCACAATGGAAATGCACAAGCTGAGCGAACTGCGGAAACGGCTCCCAACAGTGTTGTTGAACCATGTCGGGCGCCTCACTCCAGACAGAAATCACTTAATCTCAAATATATCAAATTAGTTGGTTGGATGTTGGAGATTTACGTGCTGGCAACATGTCAGGTGATATTAGGATGGGTACCTACTTGTGACAGCACACACTCATGGCAACTTTATATTGCTGCTCCACTGGGACACCAGGCCACCAGCACCATGACCTGACATCCCACTTGGTCACATTATCCTGATCCAGAGCCAACCTGTCTTTACTCTATTCAAATAATGCCAAACACCTGAAGAGGAAGCGACAAGAATCAATGTTTAAGTCATACATTTGACTGTATGACGATCTACTGAAACAGAAGACGGATGCTCAACTCATTTGGCAAAAGAAACTAACATAGGCTACTAACCATACCAACCAATTAGCTATCTGCTACTGAAATGCAGACAGTCAAATAACTACTGAGTGGTAAGATAACACCAACACTACAACTGGCCAGCATTGAAAACAAGCCTGGGTACCCAGGCGTATATGCTATGGACAGTATAAATACAGCCTCAATAAAAAGCAATTTCTTTTTTAATTTGGCCATCCCGTTTGGTGTTATATCACATCAAAGTGGCACAATAATTCAGACAAGTGTCGAGACGATGAGTTGCATAACATCACCTCGATTTGATCATGCAGGACCAAATATTGCTTAATTCATAGCAAATTTGGCACTATTGGCTGATTAGTATACATTTAGTTAAGTCTTTCGGCCGACTATGCCAGAGACTCAGGAACAACCACCATGTGTCCATGCGGGTCAAAGGCAAGATCTACCATGCAAACGTGCTATCCACCTTACTATATGGAGCCAAGGCCTGGACAGTTTACAGATGACAGGTGAAAAAGCTGTATGCCTTCATGATGCAACATCTGCGTTCGATCATGAGGCTAACCTGGAAGGACAAAGTGACAAATAAGGAAATACTCGAAAAAGACGAGGCTGCCCTCTTTGGAAGATCTTCTGATCAAAGAGAATCTCCGGTGGACTGGACACCTCATGAGGATGTCATCAGACAGGTTACCAAAGCAGATCCCCTATTCTCAACTGTCTTCTGGTTACAGAAAGAGAGGGCGCCCTCGTCTCCGGTTCAAGGATACCATCAAGAGAAAGCTAAAGCTGAGAGACATTAAGACCGACTCATGGACATCACTCTCACAGAAGAGAGCTAAATGGAGAGCGGCAGTCAAGTAATGAAAGCAGTCTTTGTTGCATCGCGACCGACAGCATGATGATGATGAGTTAAGGGAGAACCACCACCATATGAGTGCCTTCAGTTTCAGCATCCACTGACACTCAGGCTCATTACAATTTATTTTCATGAAGGTTTTTACTTCCTATCATGGATAAGTCTGATTAGACTTGTTTTCACCATTAGACAGTTTGACAATATAAAGCCCGAACCTACACTATTCCTGACCCAAGGTATTGTCATCCTTCCACACCACATACACATGCTAGGAGAGCAATTGACCTTTGATGATGTTGTAAGTTATACACAGTGGTACAAATCCAAATTGGCAGAGGTGATGGTCATGTCATTGGTGTGTAGATTCCATGGCCTTACGTCAGCACTGTTTTAATATAGATAGTATGCAAGCCCTCTTTATCACCATTACGTACAAAAACACTTCAGAATTATTTAGCACACCTGGGCTATATTTATATTACCTTCCGTAATTTTGACTATGTTTTATGAACTACATTTTGCTGTCAGTTGAAACACGTTTTAACCATTTTAAAATCTCATCAGGTGTTGGTCTCATTTGAAATGTATCTGACCTTTCAAAACTTTGTGTAAATGTCAACGTAGGCGTGTGAGTATGATTGGCCAGACTCACAGAATAGATAGATACCAGTCGCTTTCGGCGGAGAATATGGCCCTTGCTTCATGTCAGTATCAAGCCATCAGTAATCTTGTTTGTGGCGGACAGCAATGATTTATGCATACTTACGATGGTATATGACGTCTTTGCACATTATATAAACTCAGGGATAAGCTTGTTAGTTGTTTGTCAGGGTTTTACGTCCTGACAACATATAAGGTATATCAGCGCAGGTACTGACTTGCGACAGTGCCCACCCATGTCAACTGTATAGTGCTGCCTCACTGGGATACCAGGCTGTTACACCATATCGCACTAAGCTGCATTATCCTGACACTAAGATAACCAGTCCTTGCCCTATCCTATCAATGCCGAGTGCCAGGCTAGGAAGGAGCAAGTAGCAATTGTGTAAGCCATTCGTTTGACTCTGCTGGGATTCGAACTCCTGACCTTCTGCAGGGGAAGCCTGCGCTCTACCGATTCGGTCACAGCGTCCTGTATCAGGGATAAGACTTTGACCAGATAAATGTAAATCAACTACACATGAATGGTTCAAGCGCCAATTCCCTAAACACCAATCCAAATATTCTCACTAATTCCACTTTTCTTACGATGACATGATTATCGAGCAATGAACAACAAAGTGGGAATGTAAACAAAATAAAATTGGTGAAGGTTTGATTCCGTTGTTTATCTCAATTTTTGGATTAGCGTTTACAAGGTTTTGCACCCAAACTCTTCACATATATGCCTTTGTTATATCGGCGAAGTATAATGTAACAAAGGACTTCCATTCCCCATATTATTTGCATAATCTCTTTTACAATCGATAATGGTGGCTTAGCTATTACCCTGGCCCTGATGCTGAGATGTAGTATGTTCAATTAAACCATTTGTTGGTATGCTCTCAGTCCCTCTCTCTGAGGGGTTGTTTGTAACCTGTTTTCATTATATATCCTAAATATAAGCCACATAATGAATTATGGGAGGATACCCCCTAAGACAAGAGGACATGTGAAATAATATGAGTGGGCGGTAAGTTCACCTGGACTCACCTTGCAGTTTCAGGAGATCTGGCTTAGTTTGCCGCAGTTGTCTGATCATGCCCATCTCTTACTGTGAGTCGTCGACTTGGCTACAGATGGGAGTGGGAATGCTACAGATCGCCCATCTGTAGCATTCTTGGCTACAGATGGGCGAAGAATGGTAAAGAATGTGGTACTGCAGATACAAGAAGAACTTATGTTCAAGTTGAATACTCCAATGAACACATCAACATTTTAAAACCAAAGCAATTATCTGGATTTGATTCTACATATCTAACTTAGATACTGATGCATTTATTAAACATTTGTTGCTAGATAGAACGGAATATTGAGACAATTTAATAGAAGCTTTTAATGCAGAACCTTATGTTGTCAGAGTTGTGCCGTGTTTGCAAATATCAATTTTGCATGATTGTACTTCAAAATAATATCTCAAAAGTTAGCCATTTAGAATAAAAGTCACTTCAAATAAAAGTAAGGTAGATTATAACAATCGCTATTATATTTATCTCAGTAAATGAGAGCAACTCAAAACCATCGGACTATGAAACTATCAGACAAAAGGCCGTTATGCTTTTAAGCCTATTCAGCCTAATGGTTAATCCATCACTCTTCATGAGAGTATATATATATATATGTGTGCTATAAATTATCATTATATCTATGTGGTTTATTTAGGTTTTCTTTCAGCCAATATAACCTCATGCAAGGTTGATGAATGATGACCAATGAAATATGAATGTTCAAATAGAATACAAACTGCCGGTTTCAGTATGCCTATGTAAATAATGAAATCCTGTTTTGGTTTACGATTATATCGCTACAATATTGATATCCTGCAAGTTCTCAAATTACAATTAGGTAGACTAGCTGTGGGGTCACCACTGCTCATGGAAAAAATAATGTTATGTATAGGGTAATGCACATACACCATAGCTCGAAATTAAAAGTGAATCAACCCATCGATGCAGCACATTGTTGATCAGTGATTAAATGTTTATATATATATATATATATATAAAGAGTTCAGTCGTAAAACCAAGTAAACACCAATCCAAAAATAGGGATAGACATTGGAATCACACCCTCAACAACTTGATTTAGTTATATTCCTTCTCTTTTGTTCATTGCTCCATAACCATGTGATCATATCAAAAGGGGAATGCGTGAGAATTAAAGATATTTTTAGGTAGAAATATGTTAGTCAAATACAATATCTGGATCGGTGTTTACGTCGCTTTGCACCTGAACTTTCTTTGCTTTTTTTCAGCGATGAGTCAGAATGTAATATAGCTGAAACTAGTTATATATCTGGCCACTGGTGGAGCCACTGTTAATCTAGACTGCGGTAGAGTGATGTCAGAGTCCTACCGAAAGGAATCGATTTGTTGGTAAATGAAAACGTCAATACAGCACATATTATACAGTTGGCATCTGTATTACAGTTGTGTGTTACATTGTCCATTCGCTTAGTATAGTTCAGATCGAGGCTTTGAAACGATTAAACCATATCCCTGGATCTATTGCAGTGGTCGCTATTGACCTATCAGGCAAGGAACCGCATAGACAGGTACGCACGCATGTGTAGTGCGGTGACCTAATGGAGCCTAGGTGGTGTAATTGTTAGAACACTGGTCCATAATGCAAAGATATGTGGGTTCGAGTCCCCATGTACATACAATATTTCCCATTTCACCACCCCTCCACAATAATTGTTGCCACGACCATGATCCTGTAAGGATATGCGGTGTATAGTTGTTGAACCGGCCCTGTGTATTTATATGTAAGTGCATTGCCTGTATGTATGTAAGTGTAAGAATTACAAGACATACAATTCAAGGGGGATTAGTGTAGTAGTCTGCACTGAACTCTCATGCGAGGCGCTCCATAGACAGGTGTAAAGTCCATGGCTGGAATCTGTGTTTGTGTAGGCAGGCTATAATGAAATCACAGGCAAGAAGAGAAAGGAAGAGTATAAAGAATGAAAGTAGAGAGAGAGACAATGCCCTCAGGTTTATTATTTATAGTGGTACATGGATTTGGTATGGCATACCACCTGACCGTGTTCTCCAATGAGAATCAAGCATTTACATTTCCACCAATGAACATCAAGCATTCCTGTGTCACCATGACTGCAGTGATCTGCCCACTACCACCATGCTGTGTGGCCACCTTGGCAACCACCTACCTGAGCTGAGTGTGTGGTGATCCGTGACTAACAGAGGGGGGAGGGGGTAGTGGGTAGAGCTCCAAGTGCCCCTTACACACTATCTCTAGTGCCTCTTTCACACTATCTGCCTTCTACACAATGACAATTGACCATTAATAAAGTACCACCAGCAACTACATAAAAACATTCATGCACCTGGTACTATATACCATTTACCATTATAGACCATTTGCATTCCCCCACCAATATTTTACACAGGTATGCATGTGTAGTGTGGTGATGTCATGGAACCTAGGTGGTGTAATTGTTAGAACACTGTTCCGGAATGCAATGAGATGTTGGTTCGAGTCCCACTCTAGGTGCAATATTTCCCATGTCCATCACCCCCACCACAGTATCTTACTGTGGGTTGGGTGGGATGTCAATTTTGGGCAGTATTGTTGTTGTACCTCTGACTCTCAGCTCAAAGTAAACCATGCAGGCCCTTATATAGATAATTTCAAATAATCCGCTAGATGCTGCGGATGGTCATTACTTGTAATGTAACTCTGGTAGGTGGCGACAAATCTTTGCTATGACTACGGGCTGGGCAGGTCGAAGAACTATGCGAGTACCCACTAGGTGGCGTAAAGTTCATAGTGTGTTTATCATTGTAGCATTAAGCCGCTAGTCGGCGCTACTGTTCAAGAGTCTATACCTACAGGAAATGCAAATGTAGGCCTACATAGTTTGCGCGCCAAATAGACCCTGCCAGATAAGCTGGGAAGTACCCAAATAGAGTGGTTCCTATTCTGCTGATAGAAGTCACTAGCTTAACTGGAGGGGTGTAATAGGTGAAGAGAGCGGTGGTGAAATTCCAGAAGAAAAATACAATATAGTTGTCTTTAAGATAAATATTTATTATAAGGATAACAGATTGATGCATGTTGCGATATGAATATCTGAATATAACCAAGCATTTTACTATTTTTCCAAGCATTCTTTACGGAGATATGGCACTTAGGGAATTTACCCCACGAGAGTGGTTCCAGATTATGCCGACATATTGTAATCTATGGGTTAATCCCGTTTAAAAGGTGGTCGCCAAATCTTTATAAATGAAAGTGAGCTATAATAAAAATGCAAGTTAAATATATATAAAATAGCATTACGTACCAGAGGGTGTAGTATAGGAAATTGTGTGGTGTAGCTGAGTCCTGTAGTTGCCTGTCTATAATAGTGAAGTGGTTACAGTGGGTATAACACAGCATGTAAGACTGACACAAAAGCACCTCTTGTCAGACCCAGTGGTCACTGCCAGCTCTACCAGGCTTTTAATCTCTACAACACTTCTACATGATGTTATTGAAGGTCCATGATGTTATTGAACGTACATGATGTTATTGCAGGTACATAATATTATAGAAGGTGCATGCTTGTTACTTTACTCTGGCATATTGTTACTTTACTCTTTATGGTGGCCTTCTTGAGGTTCCAGGACAGTAGAGATGGGTGCAGCTCGGGTGTAACACTCATTCCCACATCCCAGCTACTACCAGGACATGGCAACTTGACCAGACACCTCTAGGATATCCGATGCACTCCATACAAATTCAATCCAGATCCAATACAAATTAAGCATTAAATACCAAACATGACTGTCTCCCACCCTATCAGCCTGGGTTGAGCAATGAGTTACATATTCTTCTATGAAATCAAACAATTGGGTACTTAAAATGGAATGTATTCTATAATGTAACTATGTGTAGAAAGTCAAAATATTTTACGAGATGTCAGTAGCTCAACTGGTGGGGTTTATTACCCGTGATAGTTAGCATCACGGGCAATGGCTATGACATAATATTGGCAGCAAAGGCCATTCTAGACATGTTCATGACATGCGCCATCAGCAACTCGCAAGACAAACCTAAGTGCTGACCTCCAAATAAAACTATGTTATTCACATGCATCCATATTGGTGCTCTAAATCTCACCAGCAATATTTCCCATTTGTTAAGAGGTCTTGTGTGTTACTTGCATTAACACCTGGCTAATGCAATGCCATTAAACACAGACAGTCAACTGGAATGGACCTACGTGTTAGTTGACACCGACATTCCAGGTATTCAGGGAATGGATTTGCCCCACAGTAAAGCTTGTAGATTCATATAATAAAATAGACAGCCCTGTAGTGCCGATACTCGCTGGAATGTGGCAGCGCGCTGAGGGCGCCAGCAGCTGAATGAGGAACTACACTGAGCCAGCATGCAATATGGCTCAGTGACGTAGTCACTGAAAGGTAATTTGATCTTTGTTTTATACGCCCATAATTTATTGTAGTGCCTATATATATGTGAAATATAATTGTGAAATATTGTTGAGTATAATGTACTCCATTCCAGAGCCTGAATTACTCAAATAGGCTTTCATCAACTTCACGCCGTACGTGTCTTCTCCTTTTCTGTAGCCAAACTTTATATTATATATATATATGTACTCGCATAATACGTTATACATCGCATATGTGATAATAACGAATTATGCGTATATAAATGCTTGATGGGGAAATATATCATAACCCTTCCTGCTGCTCTGCCACATTGATGGAATACCCCCCCCCCCCCTCTCTCTATCTCTCGGGCAGTTTTTGTAACATGTACTCCTTATATATCATAGATATTTGTCAACCAGTGAGGAAGTGGCGCAAACTGGCGCAGACAGGGAGTATACCCTGCTGGCGGCGGCGCCACTGGCGCGGGTGGTCTGAAGCAAGGTGCAGAAACGTATCTATTGTCCAAACTCATACACACTTGAAACGATTTCTTCTCCACGACTTATACAGCTAACTTATTGCACTTCCAGTCATATAATATTGAGATAAAACTCCTTTTTTAATATTTCACATAAATGCAGTGACCAACTTAAATTCTAGTGCACTAAACGGCCAGAAGACCAGCGCCTCGGCGCTGACAACAATGTATCTTCTGATGAATAAACTGTTTTACCAAAAAAAATTAAAAAATGGTCAGTACGCCATTCATCATGATAAAATATACAACGCAGAGATGCTCTGTGGCCGGTGGCTGCTTTCAAAGAATCAAATCCATCACTTCATGTGACGGTAATCTTCGGAGTCTTTATCAACAGGTCATAGGGACAATGTGTGAGTGAATTTTATTAAAATATGAAAGTATCATATCTATACATATTCTCCTGGCTTTACTAATAAGATTGTTTGGTTGTTTGAGGTGTACGTCCTTGAAACATCTAAGCTATAGTGTGCATGTTATCACATCATGACTCCAACTTCGTAAATTACTGTCTAGCGCCGAAAAAGGTCATTAGACTTAACAGCTAATGGCAGCATAAATATATCAACACCACACCAAAATAAATAAATAAGAAAGGTCATATCAGGACGGTTACCGACATGCGATAGTATGTACTTATAGTGCTGCCTCACTGGGAAACCAGTCCGCCAGCACCATGACTTGATATCCCAGTCAGTGACAGTATCCTCACAAACAGAGCCAACCTGTGTTTGCCCTATCCTAATAATGCCAAGCACCTGGCTAGGAAGAGAGAATTATAGATTTGTTAAATGATTAGTTTGACTCGACAAGGGTTCGAACCCGTGGGTTCGCATCATACGATCTACCAAAACGGGAGACGGACGTTGAGCTCATTCGGCCATTCGTCTGCTTTAATAATAAGGAAAGAGGCATAATCTGTACAATGTGATACTTAATTTGTCCCTGCCTTGTGTCAGATTTGGGTACACCAGTAGGTTACAGGGTGAGTCAAATTCTGATTGGTAAATACTCACGATTACAAATTCATCTACTTTTAAATGTTAACATGCCAGTGCAATAACCATTTGGAATCTTCTCCGAAACAAAACGTACGTTGTAAAATAACATCACTGACGTGAATGTTACCAGGTATTCTAAATGAATGTAGGTGGCCACGGTATTACTGGATGCGTTAATTCGGGCTGCCTATTAATAGTAGCAGTAGTTGATCCTATGAACTTGCCAGCACCACTACTACTAGTATTACTTATTGCTATAAATAGTACTAGTCAAAGAGCATATATAATCCTGTATATAATTCAGCATACAATAATTGAAGGATATTTGTTTTCCTTTTTGTGTGATGAATTTATTGAGCTTGCTCATAACGGGTAAATGTGTTAACACTTGTTTTCACCATTGTCCAGCACTAATCCAATTTGACTTAATTATTTGCTAAACATATGCGAAATACAAGCTAAACATATTTGAAATACAATCTAAATATGTGAAATACAATCTAATCACGCTGGGAGGGATCTAAGTTAGACGAGTTTGGCGATAGTTACCGGGCCAGTTGTGTTCAAGTTATATTGAGGGTAATCTGCCAGATGGGATGGCTGAATGAGGTAGAGCGTCCGTCTCCCGTGTTACGAGATTGTCGATTCGAATCCTGGTCGAGTCAAACCAATGACTTAAAAATTCATACTTGTCGCTTCATATCCAGGTGCTCGGCATTACTAGGATAGGGCAAGGAGCAGTGGAATGAGGAAGACCAGTCGTCTGCGACTGACATTTCCCATGCTTAAACAACTAATGTACCCAACAAAAATCTTCCCCATTTTGTAAAGCCAAAGCAAACACATAGCGTGGATTGCTATTGCGTTGGAGAAGACGAAGATGGGAAATATTCCACCAAGAGCAGGTTGCGAACCCACCCTTCTTTTTCGCCTGTTAATAATTTGATAAACTATCATATACATGCTAGGTTTGAATGGGTCTTTTAAATTACAATATCCGAGGAGAACTTTATCTTCACTTCCATAAACTGATGTAAGCTGTGTTGTTTATTGGGGTTTTATTGTTTTTTTTCATCATATCATCATCTAAGGTTTTATCTCGCCATAGAATCCAGCCTATATAATATTTGCATAATGTGTTGTATCCCACATAACTACCTATTTACCTGCTGCTCTATTATGTCCTATTTTTCTTCGGTAAAGCCATGATACACAATAGTTGATTTCCCACTCCCTATGCAGATTCTTCGTGTAAAAGAGAAATACTGATTACAAGCCGAATAGACAATTTCACATTGGAATTAACGCAATCGGAAAGTAAGTGTCCTTGTGCTGTTTTCCGACCCAAGGGATGTTTAACCTCCCACACCACATGGTATGAGAGCAACTGGCCTTTGATGACACTGTAAGTTATACACAGTGGCGGAAATCCAAACTGGCAGAGGTGGGGGCATGGGGAATCAAACCACTGACCTTCAGATTAGGAGGCTGACCTAGAAAAAAGTTAGACACTCTAACCACTCTGCCACAGAGAACACCTAGCTGATGTAATATATGCATAAAGGCATCCAGGCACGTGTGGAGAACAAAGGAATATGCTAATGAGATGACGTCATGACAAAGGTTGCGGCGGTTCCGGACCCTGGATGGTGAATAAAGCATTCATTATCCAGAAGTCAAAGTGTTCAGACATTGTACTTTTACAGCTGCTAATGACAATATCCGAGTATAATAAACATTATATTGTAAATAACTGTATTGTTACATGGACGGAAGACCAGTGTAAGGGCTCTGACACAATACTCTATTCAAAGAGTAAACTATATTTAAACCAAAACATTAAAACACATACCCCGGTGCCATGTGTTGGAAGTAAAGTGCTCTGGATGTATTGCCCATGAATATACAAGTAACAACAGCATAATTTACATACAGAATCACATTGTTCATCGTGAGGAATTGTGATTAAATTACCGCCAGGAAATTGCACTGTGGCGCACACAGGATGAGACTAGGAAAATGGTCAGACAGGGTAAATCCCTCACACACACCACTTCACCAAACACACTCACGTACACACATAACTACTGGCAATCTGGCCATTCGAAAGATACCTGCGATTTGAAAACACGTGTTCAATATACACACTGATTTTGGTCCATCTGAGTCTACACCTCCGCTGATAGAAAAGTACCACAGGGTGCCCAATTGAGTTGAGTGTCCGTCTCCCGGTTTGGGAGATTGTTGGCTTCGAATCCACGCTTTTGATCCTCAGTCGAGTCACAGCAATGACTTACAAATATATACTTGTCGTTTCCTAGCCAGGTGTTTCGGCATTATTAGGATATGGCAAGGACTGGTTTGTTCAGTGTCAGGATAATGTGACGGAGTGGGATATCAGGTCATGGTGATGGCGGTCTGGTCTCCCAGTAGGGCAGCATTATACAATTGACGTGAATGTGCACTGATACAAATCGGTACCTATCCTGATATTACCATATATGTTGCCAGGACATAAAACTCCAGGAACCAACCAACCAAGCTAATATATCAAAATAACCGACATGTGGATATCAGAGTAGTCTTTTGCAGAGATCATATAGTAATGATGCTTCTGGCATATTAATACCGATGTCGCTGCGCTGCAGTAATTATTGTCTTTGTTTATAATCACATTACTATATATGTCCCAATAGATGCACACTGTGTGAGTGCTGACCCATGGATACGCTTCTAATCAAAGTTAAAGAATTTCATGGAGTTGATTTTGTCATGCCTCGGAAATAAAGTAGGATTGTCTTATTTTATGCGCATTCAGTCTGAATATGATCGTACATTTTTATTTGTTTTTGTCGTGCCTCTGAAATAAACTGGGAGTTTCTAATTGTATGTGCATTCAGTCTGAATATGATCATGCATTTGTATTTGTTTTCTCGTGCCTCTCAAACAAAGTGGGAGATTCTTATTTTATGTGCATTCACACTGAAATTGATCGTAACTTTGTGCATGCTTTCAATCTTGAAATGAGGGTCCGTGCTTCTCTTGGGTAGCGTGCTTCTATTGGGACATATACGGTATTTGTTTGGAGTGAGTGGGAGTGCTTATTTGGCGTCATTGCGGGGTACAAGCAGCCGCAAAGCCCATCTCCCCCTATCCCAACACCCTCAGGCCACTATTTGATAGTGACATGGCGGGGGCGGGGATTAGTCGGGAGTGGAGGCAGGGGTGTCAAAAAGGGAGCAGGGCCTGCCACTCACCCCAACTCACTCTGCTAAGCCTGCGCCTCCGGCTCGCTACCCTCCGGCATCGAATTACCTCCGCCACTCAAACCTCATCCTTTATAACCAGCACTATCAGGCCACCACAGGTCACACCACTCTTCATCATGCAATCAGATTCATCAGTACAATTCTACCCACCTACATCAGCCAATTCACTGACCTTAAAGTTGCATAGTCCGATGAAAACATCAAATTTTCAAAACGAAAACATTTATCTAGATTTGATTCTACATATTCAACTTAGATACTAGCGCACTTTTTAAGCATTTGTTGCTGCATAGAAGGGCATAATAAGTCAATTAATAGAAACCGTTACTACTGAAGTATATGGTGTCAGAGATTTGGTGTGCTTGCGAACATTATTTTGCCATGTTTTGAGGTAAAATATCTCTAATTTAGCCATTTAAAATTAAAGTTACTTCAAACAAAAGTAAAGTCGATTATAATGATTAGTATAATATATTTATCTCAGAAAATAGCAAAAACTCAAAGGCATCAGACTATGCAACTTTAATAACTCAAGTCAACGAAATTTAAGACTGTAAAATACAAGAAAACCAAATATGACACTGATTAATTAACCATTGATTCAGCCACCTGAGTACTTGTTAACAATAACTCTGGTGGGTGAATCACTGCTTGTAAGGGCAATGAATTGGCTAGTGTGGGAAAGTCGATGAGTACTATTCCATCGATATCTACCTAATGTATCCATCAATTAAACTACATGTACTTAGACCTATTAGCAACAACCTAATCACTTCCTGAATGCTATCCACTGAAGCATCTTTCTCATTTAGATAAAATATTCAGCCGGTACTTGTAGTACACGGGTGAACAACAATGTAGTCTAAATACAGGCGAAAATAGCTCTAGTATGGAACAGGGAGTAGAATGCCTGCCTCCAGTATCAAATGGATACTTATATCGGCACAGAGTTGGTGAAATGGGAGAGAATGCAAAAAGACAAGATGCCGGCCGTAGAACGCCGTCAATTTCACTTTTAAATCTTATTAAACTAGATATTATATTATATTTTTCAACTCAAAGGTAGCGGGCTAATAATAAGACATATGTAAAGAATAATTGTTGCTTCTTACATTGTGAAATTAGGCTCTCATTTCATTGACCCGCATTTTCGACCGTTTTTATATAGGGTTGGAATTCACCCGTGTACTGAGTACCGGGTGAATCCTTTATCTACTTCTCATTGAGTACGGTTTGTTAGAATTACTACCATAATATGATGAATGTCTGAGCTTTTACACAGAATATCTCCTTCGCTTCACCTCATAATGGCACCTCACAGAGGTTGATGGTGTCCAGTGTCGTCATGGCCTGAGTCATGCCCATATGAGGCCCACATTCAGCAGAGTACTAGTTTTCAGACACATTCTGTGCCGACCTTTGTGTACTCGGCATCGTTCATTTGCCATACTATTAATTAACCACGCTTATGCAGTCATGGGTATGTTACTTGGAACAGATTTGGACAAATATTCTGGTGATGGCACATTCCGAAATGTAGATGAATTCATTCGGTGACACGGAATAATATGAAGAGAATATGAACAAGATAGAGCAGGATAGAGCAGGAGGCTTTTCGTATCCTGCGAATATGAATATGATAGAGCAGGATAGAGCAGGAAAAGGATACAGCAAGAAAAGGATTGAAGTGGTGGTGGTTGGAGATTTACGTCCTTGCAAGATCTAAGGGCATATCAGGACGAACACCGACTTGTTAGAGTCTGCACTCATGGTAAGTGTATAGTGCTACCTCACTGGTAGACCAGGCCACCAGCACCATGGCTTAATATCCCACTCAGTCATAATAATTATCCTGTCACTGAGCCAAACAGTCCTCGCTCTATCGTAATAATGCCAAGCACCTGGCTGGTAAGCGACAAGTATAAATGTTTATGTCATTGGTTTGACTCGACAGAACCCATGCGTTCAAATCCCACGATCTACCAACAACCGGAGACGGATGCTCAAATCATTCAGCCATCCCGTCTGGTGGGAAGTATTGAAGAATGACATGCGCACTCAACGTGGTTCTGGGAGGAATACTGTGCTGCACGCATGCGTAGAGGATGTGCATGTAGTACAAACACGTTAAACATTGACGTCACCGTCACGTGACTAGCATTTGGAATGGCTCTGGTTGGCAAAACAACTGAGGTCTTGTTTTATTTTCTCTTTTTGTTGTTTTTGTTTTTGTTTTTTCATTGAAACCAACAGAAGAACACGTCAATTGTAATGTGTATTGATCTTTCTTATCATGCTTATACTTCACACTGTACTTGCAGAGTGGCAGTCAGCTCATTATGGTTGTCCTACTAATGGGCGCCGGATCAATGCTTCCATAATAGCAAACTACATTAACCGATAGCCATAACGATAACTCAGCTCCAGTTATTGGCCTGTGATAGTGAACAGACAAAACAAAGGGAGTTAATTTAAAGGCCCTGTCACATTACGACGTATGGCGTTAGCGTATGCCGGCGTATGCGGGTTTCGACCCACACACCATCATACGCCGTCCTACACCGTCATACGCTACGCACAAGGTTCCAGCGGCATCTGAAGCATATGCCCAGTGTATGGCTAACCTATGCCTAACCTATGCCTAACCTACCCATAGCCTATGGCGGCGTATTCAAAGCGTATCCAAACCTATGCGCAGCGTACTGTGATGAGGTTTGATGGTTGTGACTGACAAGTTCAGCGTACGCCCAACCTATGCGTAACCTATGTCGGCATACGCATAGCATACGTCGAGCGTATGAGCAGCGTATGAGCCATACACTGCCATACGCCGAACATTTTTGAGCATGTTCAACAAAAATGTGGCCGGACGCGCGTATGATGGCGTATGATGGCATATGATGGCGTATGACGGCGTATGCCAGCATATGCGTAGCGTATGCACAGCATATGCGAAGCGTATGGCAGCATATGACGGCGTATGGGTCGAAAATCCATACGCTAACACCATACGCCGTAGTGTGACACCACTTTTACAGAACGTTGGGGGTATGCAAGAGACACCCGGCGGGTGTCAATCCAGTGTACACCCAACCTATGAAGACGTACCCCTAACCTATGCATACCCTATGCCAGCATATGCGTAGCGTACGCCTAGCGTATGAGCAGCGTATGATCCATACGCTGCCATACGCTGACAATTTTGAGCAAGGAAACAGGCTTGTTGGAGGATCGGCGTATGACAGCGTATGACGGTGTATGACGGCTTATGCATAGCATATGCATAGCGTATGGTGGCGTATACCGACGTATATGATGTAACACACTTACGCCGCCGTACGCTCCCGCAATAAAACCCTAACGTGACAGCCCCTTAAGCGATACTACCTGAGCATGCGAGTGCATTTGAATCAGCATTTAGTTATAGAGCTGGTATTACTCCTGGCATATCCACAAGTAAGATCCAGTCAAATGCTTTATTAAATATAGCCGGTTAATATTGTAGTCGTCTGTGCATGAGCTCATATGGTGGCAGCAAGGACTGCTCCGTAAACCATCACAGTTTAGTGCGTTAAGCCCCAGTCACACATCACCGGATTGGGGGAAACAGACAGAAACCGAACAAAGTCTCTTTTGTGTCCGTTCAAGTTTTGAACATGCACAAAACTAGGAATGGATGCCGTCGGATTGACGTCTACGGTTCTTGTCCGTTTTGAGTGTGTTTCGTCCCTTGGCTATCCATTCATTTCCATTTCATATCCATTGTATGTCCATTTCATATTCGTTTCATGTCCTTTCGTCCAGTATTCTTTGAGCCAATATCGCAATATTTTGACAGATTTTAATATATTTTGATACTCATGATGCCCGGACTAGACAATTCTGTCCGTTGCTCAATCCGGTGATGTGTTCCTGCGGCTTTAGATGGCAGGACGATAGCAGCAGGACAGTGCCACGACAAGGCTGCCATCTACTGCGTGCGGCTAGCGTAACCTTACTCCCCACCCACACCCCCGAGGAAGTTGATGAGGGACCTGGCAGGGCAGTGGGGGGGCACATATACTCTATATATCTATTCCTCCTGGGCGCATTGGTGGTGCCCCCCCCCCCAGCTGTCGGGGTAATTGGTGGGCAGGGCCCCCTCGCACCACACACACTGGAGGAATGTGCATAGCGGTAATTACCACCATTGACAAGGTACTAGTCACGTACCCTCCCACTCCTATCTATTAATAGACTCACCCAACCGGTCAGTACAAGTAAGTAACCAATATTGGACGCCTCACTCACAAATTGTCCTTACAGAGTTACTGATTGGTTAATTCTAACCGCGACTGAGAGCTCTGTGTACTAATTAGTGGGATTATCAGTGAATGATGGTGGCTTTGTAAATGCAGATATCAGCTAGAAATGATAGAAGATTTCACTTCAGGCACAAAACCACGTAAACGCCAATCCAAAAATGGAGATACAATTGGAATCAAACCTACAACAGGTTTCTTTTTTTATATTCCTGTTTCTTTGTTCATTGCTCCATACCCATATGAATATATGAAAAGTGGAATTAGTGAGAATTACAATTATTTTCATGTACAAATCATTCATTTAATCTAGATTTTTGAACTGGCGTTAATTATGTGGTTTTGCACCTGAACTAATGTCATTCACAGAGTAAATGAGTGAAGGAACCTTATTGCCAAAATAACATGAGTAGCTCATGTAACCGCCCACCCACCCCACGGTCTGTGAATAGACTCTCCCAAAGCTAATTGGTACCAATATTCGAAACCTCCCTCATAGATGCCCTGCTCCCATCGATGACCACCAACATGCATGGAAGCCCTCACTCTCCTTCTCATGCAGATATGACCTTAGATGTTGCCAGGACAAAAACTCCACCGAACAAACAATCAGACCCTCTCATGTTTCCCTCTCTGCCCTCTGTCTATCTACTACCTAATAGTAAAACAATTACAGGTATGCAACATATATGAATGCTTCTGCATTTACCCCATATTGTAAACTATTTCGACTTTCTACACATAGTTAGATTATAAGTAGATTCTATTTAAAGTACCCATTTGTTTTATTTAATAGATAGAAGATTGTGTAACTCATTGCTGAACCCAGACTGACAGGGTGGGAGATGGTCATGTTTGGTATTTAATGTGTAATGTGTATTGGATCCGGATTGAATTTGTATGGAGTACATCGGCTATGACCTGGTGGTAGCTGGGATGTGGGAATGAGGGGTGCACCCAAGCTGCACCCATCTCTACTGTCCTGGAACCTCAAGATGGCCACCATAAAGCGTAAAATAACAATATGCCAGGGATCAATGACATCATGTACCTTCAATAATATCATGTACCTTCATTAATACCATGTGCCTTCAATAACATCATGTACCTTCAATGGCATGCCTGTAGGAGTGTTGGAGAGATTACAAGACTGGGAGAGCTGACAGTCACCACTGGGACGTTCATGTGACAAGATGTACTTTTGTGTCCATTCTGTGCTGTACCCACTGTCGCCACTTCACTATTATAGACAGGCAACCATAGGACTCAGCTACACCACACATTTCCTATACTACACCATCTGGTACTTTATGGTATTGTATATATATTTAACTTGCATTTCATTATAGTTCACTTCCATTTATTAAGCTCTGGCGACGACCATTTAAAAGGGATTAGCACATAGATTACAATATGATGGGCCATCATATGACTTACAAATTGATACTTGTCACTTTAGGAGACGGCAATGACTGGTTGGCTCAGTGTCACAATAAACTGACTCAGTGGGATATCAGGTCATGATGCTCGCAGCTTTATTCCTCAGTGGTACAGCACTATTAAGTTGCCATGAGTGCACACTGTCACAAATCGGTACCCATCCTGATATGACCATATATGTTCTCAGGACGTAAAATTCCAACAACCAACAAACCACCCTTGACTTGTCTCTACCAGGGTTTCAAGGAGCGAGTTCAAATCTGACCACGTTAAATCCCACAACCCACCAAAACAGGAACCTGGCTGCTCAACTCAATTGGTGATCCGCTCTTCGGCCTTCACTCATAATTTCCTGGAGGAAACAGTTTGTTTAACATCCAACCACCCATCTCCCACACCGGACGCGATGGCCGAATCGGTAGAGCGCGGACCTCACATGCGAGAGATCGGGAGTTCGGTTGCCAGTCGAGTCGAAGCAATGACTCATAAAATTGATAATTCTCATTTCCTAGCTTGGCGATCGGCATTAATAGGATAGGGCAAGGACTGATTAGCTCAGTGTCAGGATAATGTGATATCAGGTAATGGTACCAGCGGCCTGATTTCCCAGTGGGGCACCAGTGTAAAGTTGTTATGAGTGTACACAAATCGGTGCACGTCTTATTATGACCTTAGATATTGTCAGGATGTAACACCCCAATAACCAACCACCATTGCCTTGCCTCGACTAGGGTTTCAAGCAGCGAGTGTAAATCTTACGAGTTTAAATCCCACGACCCACGAAAACAGGAACCATGTCGCTCAACTCATTCGGCCATACTGTCTTCGGCCTTCACTCATACTTTCTTGGAGGAAACAGTTCGGATAACATCCGACCAGCGTTTTCTCATCGTTCCCATGGGAAGCTCACATCCTACAGACAGCCTGTCCTCCCATCTGCTCCTCATCCCCCACCTCTACCCAACCGCGCCCGACAATTTTATCCGATATGAGTCGCCACTGCTTGAGGCATCGCACAGCCTGCTGGGATTCATAGGCACACATTATCCCAATAAGGTGTCGATCGCCGCCCCATCTGCCGTCCTTTAGAGCAGCACCGGAAGTACCGTGGTGCCCCCTGGCGGAGATTTACCGGTATAAATACCCCAACCTTCATGCTGTATTAGAACTGATAGCTCTGGATGAGGCGGCTTGTGCAGACCATACTCTTTAATGACAGTGGTTACCGCATGACTTATAAAATTGATACTTGTCGCTTCCTAGCCTGCCACTCGACATTAATAGGATAGGACAAGGACTGGCCAGCTAAGGATCAGGATAATGTGACTGAGTGGGATATCGGGTCATGGTGGCGGCAGCCTGATTTCCAATCAGGGCAGCACTATAAAAGTCACCATGAGTGCACACTGTCACGAGTCGGTGCCTGTCCTGATATGACAATTCATGTTTGCAGGATGTAAAACCCCAACAACCAACCAACATGGTTCCTTTTCTTAGAGATTACGTTAGTGTAACCTGCAGTCTGGCAGTCACATTGCAGTTTGACGAGGGTTCATCCCTGTGGAAGCCCGAGGATAGAGACATAATTGTATTATTCCACAACAGTGGTGATGAAAAGGAAGTATTATCGATGCATCTAACATTACAGCAATGCTAATGGCAGACAATAACTGCGATGGCTTTAACATCCTCAAATGTTCTAAATGGACCCACCCATGCCCTGCCCAATTGTAAAAATATACGGTTTTTCGGTTTAGATTTATATATTGGTAAAGAGCATGATTATTCTTGGGTGACAGAATAAGTAAGGGGTTATGTAATGTAATGAGCAATGAGGCCCACTCACGTTATGACATGTAATAGACTATGTGAAATATATGTGCAGGCATGGTGCCTAGAGATTAATGAAGAGATGTGGTATATCAGAAGTAGTTTAAGGTTGAAGAAATGTTCCTCTATGTATTCATAAAGAATGCAATTGGAGAAAAAGGACATTTTAGTATATATATATATTTGTAACTGTTTGCAACTGTCTGTCACCAGGGTGCCGAATGGCCTAGCACACCAGCCTAATCAACATATACACTGAGGCGCCGCCTGCAGCTGGGGATGAGTCACCATTACTCAAATGGGGTGGTGCCGCCTCCCAGGCTGTGGGGGGTGTTTTGATTGGCGGGTTGTGGAATGGCCAGTCGCTCTCTCCCCCCGGGCCCCTTACAACACGAGCAGCATAAGATTAAGTATTAATGAAAAACCGACCGATGCTCCCGTCACACTGGACATCGGCACTCTATCCCTGAGTGCGACAGACCGACTCTTGAGCAGGATCCCAGACACTCTGTCTGATGCTAGCAAAATTCACCTATTCCAATTGAGTGTGTGCAACAAACCTGGGGCTCTGGTTCCATGGGCTGTAGGCACTGATTTTGAGATTAACTATAGAGACCAATGAGTTGCTGTGTGGACAGAACAGGAGGGGTGAGGGTGATAGGTCACTGATAGGTGAGCAGGAGTTGTTGCCAATAAAGCACAACATCCTCACTGTCTATCTTTGTCCTTGTCTTCCGTTCTTCCTTATTATGGTTAATGTGTTAGTAATCTGGGTTCGAATGATAGCATCACAGGTGATATGAAGGGGAGAGTCTGATGGTATCATCTGGTGTCCAAAACGTGGCCGGGCATCCAGAAATATCACACAATGACTCAGAATCACTTCATAAGGACTCTCCAACCCTTGGCCTATCAGCATCCAACCCCTACCGCCTCGTATCCACCGTTTAATTACCCTCCAACCCCTGATCAATAACCCTCAAACCACCAACTCAATACTTTAAAAACACTTTCAATGCCCTTCTAAGCACTTCATAATGATCTTCCAACCACTCCCCATTGACCCTCGAACACGCGCCCACTGATCCCCCAAACAGGTCCCAATAAACTGTTATCCAATGCCCTTCTCGGCACTTCCCAATGACCCTCTAATCACCTCCCAATTACTCTCTAATCACTTCCCAATGACCCTCTCAGCAGTTCCCAATGGCCTTATATACACATTTCCCATTGACCCTGTAAGCACTTCCCAATGACCATATAAGCATTTCCCGATTATTCTTAAGAACTTCCCAATGAGCATCTAATGACTTTCCACTGACCCTGTAAACACGTCCTAAATTGCCCTCCAACCCTTGCCCAATGACCCTCGAAGCACTTCGCAATGACTCACAACCCCTGCCCAATGTCCCCGCCCCACCGAACCTTTCTCCAAATTAATGCACATGCTCAGTTCCCCATGACCAACCCTCCAATGACCCTCTAAGTACATCCCAATGACCATTTAAGCACTTTCTAATGGCCCTCTAAGCAAGTCCTAAATGACCCTAACACACTTCCCTACTGAGCACCCAACCCTTTCCCAATGCCCAATAATGCCCCCCCCCCCCTCTCCCCGATCCAACCTCTACAAATGGCTGTCAACGCTCTGTGTAATATCCCTCAGTCATCATATCTTCAATATTGTTCTAAACAAGTTCACAGTTTTTTTTGTTTTAGTTTTTCTTGGAGATGTATTCTGCCTATCATGGATAAGTCTGACTAGGCTTGTTTTCACCATTAGACAGTTTGTCGATAGAAAGCCCTAGCCTACACTTTCACCGACCCAAGGGATTTTTAACCTCCCAGACCACATAGACATGGTATGAGAGCAACCATCCTTTGATGATGCTGTCAGTTATACACAGCTGTGGAAATCCAAATTGGTGGAGGTGGGGGCATTTGGGAATTGAACCACCGACCTTCAGATTAGGAGTCTGATGTAGAAAAAAGTCAGACACTCTAAGCACTCCACCACAGAGAACACCAACCTTCATGGCATGCTCATGTACATACACTAAATCTGCACCGGAGATGACTAAGCAGAATGTGAGTCACATGGGGCATGCGCAGTAGCTCAGATCATGCGAGACATCGCTGGCCGGAAGTGGTAGCAAGCGCATGATCGGGTGCTTGCGAGTGGGGGCCCGTGTCACCAAATGTTCCGCGACCATTATGAGATGTAGTTCTGGTCTGAGTCACAGCAGTAACAACGCAAGACAAGGAGGTGCAGGTAACAATATGTTTGTCATGGGTGTGATGAAAATGGAAATATTGCACCTAGAGCGGGAATCGAACCCACATCTCTTGTCAGTGTGCTAACCATTACACCACCTAGTATCCCTGATCTGACCGCCCTACCAATGCCAACCAACTATGTGGATCCTTGCCTGAGAAGTTAATGCAGACAACTATTCCCATCCCCATGGAATTATAGTCTTTTAAATAGTCATTTAATCCTCACACTTTCATATATACAGGAAATGCACTTAAGTACGCACTAAGTTCAATAACCATAGTGTGTAGGTTGTACATGATTCTGGTCACACACACCAGTGTTATGGAGGTGGGGAAAATGGGAAATATTGCGCCCAGAGCGGGAATCGAACACACATCTTTTGCATTCCAGGCCAGTATGTTAACCATTAGGCCACCTAGGCTCCTGGAGTGCCTGGCAAAGGAAGGAACAGTGATCAATTTCTTAGTCATTGGATTGACTCGACCATGGGTTCTTGCCCCATGATCTGCCAAGACGGGAGATGGACGCTCAACTCATGACGGCCTTCCGCCTGGTCTCAACACAATGACATTAATTGGCGTCATCAGTGTTGCGATAGGGTAGTAGTTTGCACTGACCTCTCAGCCAAATTAATGCCAGGAGGCACGCTGACCATTTGCACACAACACAGTTTGGGTAACCTCACATATGCACATCCAGACACTGCTGAGGTTCCCATCATTCAAGACGGGTGACGTCATCTTTGACCTAATTAATATGCAGAACTGATGACCAAAAGAGTTGATCCCTCACGTGCCATTTCAAAGGTCATAGTCCAAATATAAAATATCAACTCATCGCTTAAAATTGCGTAGACTTATGTAGTTCGATGGTTTTAAGAGTTTCTCTTATTTTCTGAGATTAATATCGTAGATTGATCGCTACCATGTGTATGTGGTGTGGGATGTTAAAAATCCCTTGGGTCAATAAAAGTGTAGGCTCGGGCTTTCTAACTCCAAACTGTCTAATGGTGAAAACAAGTCTATTCAGACTTATCTATGATAGCCATTATAAATCTTCAAGAACAAAAATTCTAGACATAACCAATTGATTTTAGCGTGCTTGTCAAAACTCAGACTCGATAGGCTTCCGCAGTGACATGTTCTATTAAATTCACATTGCATGTCATTCTCTGTGTGAAGACATACCGGGTAAGTGTACAGATTCATAATCTAGTTATGTATGTTAAAATCTAGATACGTATTTTGCTTTCGAAAATCTCATCCTTTTATCTGACTATGCAACAGTGAAAGGTTATACTTGTCGTGACCTAGAAGGCTGGTAGTCCTTGCAAGACTAATGCAGGGAGCAGAGAGACGAGCAAGATGAATAGGTTGCAGATGGAATTTCCGCTGCAAACAAAGACTAATCATTTTCTTGGCAGCCCCCACTCTGTCAAAAGGGAATATAGGCGAAAGACCACGTAAACGCCAGCCCAAGTATTGGGATAAAGATTGGAATCAAACCTTCAACAAGTTATTTTGTTCATATTTCAACTCTTTTGTTCATTACTCCTTAACTAGGTCATCATATAATAATTGGAATTAGTCAGCTTTAAAATGATGTTCTTGTAAAAATCCTGTTATTTAAACTTCATTTTTGGATTGACGTTTACATGGTTTTGTGCATGAACTCTTCTTTACGAAATTGATAAATCAATATTCGGACATTTATAGTTAGCGTTACCGTTTTTACCCATTTACTTAACTAAGCCATTTGTAACACAGTTAATTAAATAATATTTGGCACTTTAATTGTTGACAATTGATTAGTAACACTTGCCGCTACTAGTACTATACATTACAAGGTTAATACACACCGTCTACAGCTAACACCAACATACCATGAATTATCGTATTATTAATAACACTTGCCAATAATCTCTATTACAAGGTTAAGATATACCATCTACAGCTACCACCATAATTACATGAGTTACCATATTTCTAGTAAAACTCCCATATACCCTCTATACTTACAGTGACATCAGCCACTTGGGGCCGCCACTCACGCTGTCCTCGCGAGTTGCCGCCAGGGGTCCCTATGATCTTCGTTCTGAGTGCGCACGCGCTGGTGTCGGACAGCAGGCTCCGTGCGCACGCGCATATGGGTGTAGGGTGGGGGTGGGTGTGGGTAGGCGGGGGTTTTGTGTTTGATGTCGCGAACCAGCGGGCTATCACCAGGGGGCGTCTGATGTGAAATGAACATCGCCGTCGCCATGAGAGACACCGTCAGAGTTGCAAGGATGTGACGTCACTGCTGATACATGATGTCACGTGGTGAGGCGCCATCTGGGAGACGCGTTCAGTGTTCAAGTGTTGCTTCTTATCGCGGATAGGGCAAGGACTGGTTGGCTCAGTGTCAGGATAATGTGGCTGAGTGGGATATCAGGTCATGGTTCTGGCAACCTGGTGTTGCAGTGGAGCAGCACTATAAAGTTGCCATGAATGCGCACTGTCACAAGTTGGTACCCGTCCTGATTTGACCATACATGTTGCTAGGACGTAAAACAACAACAAACAAACAAACATTTATTATGTAGGCATGATATATGTACTCTCTGTAATATATGTTGCATATACTGAATTAGGTAGATATAAATAACGGACAAGAGCTGAGGGGCGCCACCTATATATCTCTGTATATGTAATATATGTCGCGTATAAGTGTCATGCGAGTATAAAACCGCAGAAGGGAATTCTGTTATTATATTATTATATATTTGCTGCAGATACCGGCAGGATACTACTCTGAAAGGACCTCATCCCTAACGGTGCACCCCAATGTTCACTTGAAAGCGGAGGAGAGCCACCTATGTGTCTCTCTAAATATATATATATATGATCTATAATCATTATGCCAGTATGAAGGCACAGAAAGGAATTATATGTTTATTTGCTACTTATTATTGATGGGGTGGCTTACTTGATGTATAGCCCCTCCCTCAACCATGTGACTCACCACCACCAACTATACAATATATATATACTACTTATTATGTAGGCATGATATGCGTATTTACTATATCTATGTATATCGTATATGATGAAGTATATATATCATATGCCTATGCATAACCGACAAGAAATGAGGGGTGCCAACTATATATATATATATATATATATTTTTTTTCAAGCAAGTGAATAAGCCTAGGTAGAACATAAGTACCAGGATTAGCCAGGTGGCGGCGCCACCATCGCACCATAGGTTCGGACAAAATCCCAGGTGATATTGGACTGGATGAAACCCGAGCGTATAATGATATATAATAATAATAATGAAATACCTCCAGCCGAGGATTTATACCCGTATAGGGATACTCACTATATACTAGTTTGTATGTAGGCATTAACATAAATATGGCTAATCCGTCCATCATTAGAAAGGACAAATCTGGTGTTCACCATATTACTCTAATTAAGTTACTTTTATAATATGTTGATATTGTTTTGAAAGAAAGGTAAGTAATATCCTCAAAGACCATGATTGTCTTCTAGGAATATTCAGCAAGAGAATATCAAGCTACTAGAAAACAGAAGGATAATCCACCTGAAAACATTAGCATATGGATATAGCCAAGACATTAAGCATCTAACCCAACCACTAAGGGCCACCAGAGCAAGCAAGGCACCACTACTAAGGAAGACCAGAAGCCAGATGAAAGGAGCACACTGGAACTGGCCACCAAGGCATGGAATGTGCAAACGGTGAAAGAAAGACAAATCCCTGACCTAAAGACATACAAACAATATCTGTGCAAAATAAAAACTGGGAACCGCAACTATACCACAAGGGGGCAGGTGATTTGTCACGGCCCACCAAAACTCAATAAACTCAGATAAACTCAATATATTTATAATTAAAATAAACCTAAGCATCAGAAAGTATTACTTTGGCATTTACCAAATAACTCTTATTAAAAAGGTATTATTAAACTTATGTAAATGTTGTTCTGAAAGAAACATAAGCACGTTTCAGAAATATCATGATTATATTCAGGAAGGTCTTATCAACTGGTGAAGGGAACAAAATCAGATGTGCGGTTCGAACCCACGCCCATATTCGTGGACCAGAACAGCCACATACCTGCATTCACAGGCAAGGTTAGAACCTTGAGTCTGACGCCTTAGACCACTCGGCCAATCTGACAGGTATTACTATATTTATGTAACGTAAATTCTGTTGATATACTTATTTTATTAATCTTTGAAATATGCTTGAAAATAAGACCATCGGAGTGTACAACCATGGTGTTCACCAAATAACTCTTTTTAAATTAATGCACATGTTGTTTTGAAAATAAGATGACCAATATTGAAAATGATGATAATTTCCAAATGTTGGCTTGCAGGGATATTAAAGCAGGCACGACCTAGCACACGTAGTGAGTTGAGAATTCTTCTCTGGTTTTGGTAGATTGTGGGATTCAAACCCAGGGGTTCCAACCCTCGTCGAGTCAACCCAATTGTAAAAAGGCTAATGCTTGAATCTGTGGCTGTGTGGGCAGGTTATAGTGAAATCATTACAGACAAAGAGAAAGGAAGAGTATAAAGTGTAAAGAAGAAGAGAGAGTCAAGGCCTCTGGTTTATTATTTATATGGTTACATGGGTTCATTGTCGAGTATCACCCCACCCCTTTCCCCCAATGAAAAACAAGCATTCTTGGCTTTACGAATAGGGATCTAGCATGCCTGGTCCCCATTGATACCAGTGGTCTGCCCACCACCACCAAGCTATATCGCCCCCATGGCCACCACCAACCTTGACCTTTGAGTGTGGTGATCCCTATCCCAGCAGAGGAGGTAGGCCCTGCATGCACTCACACCCAGACCTGCTAGCAGCACTATGTCTATTTACATCCCGCTCAAGCACCACAAGCCCATACATATATATATATACATACATGCGCCTGGTCACGTACACCGATCAGTAATAGAACATTTGCATGAACAATATTGAAAATGATGATGATTTCCATAATTTGGCTTGCAGGGATATTAAAGCAGGCACTACCTAGCACACGTGGGGAGTTGAGCGTCCGTCTCCAGTTTTGGTAGATTGTGGGATTCAAACCTATGAACCCATGTAACCATATAAATAATAAACCAGAGGGCTTGATACTCTCTCTTCTTCTTTACACTTTATACTCTTCCCATAGGTTTGAGGTTGGTGGTGGCCATGGACGCCATATAGCTTGGTGGTGGTGGGCAGACCACTGGTATCAATGGGGACCAGGCATGCTGGATCCCTATTCGTAAGGCCAAGAATACAATATATCGGAATATTTTACACAATGACTGTCACAAGTCTGTATCTTTGCTGGTGACCTTAGATGTTGCCAAGACGTAATTAAAGCTCCAATAAGCAACCAACTACAAGCGATGAAAGAAAGAAAAATGAACAAAGGGATTGTCTGACGTGGACAAGAATAACCACAGACCTGCATTCACAGGTAAAGTTACAACCTTGAGTCTGGCGACTGAAGCCACTCGGCCAATCTGACAGCTATTAATAAATAAATTGGTGCAATTTATATTGTGTTGCTATACTCAATAGCAGTTATCTTTGAGTTTGAAATATGCTTAAAACAAATATCACCATACCAGGACACCCACATAACTGCATTCACAGGATAGGTAGATATAACGTTGAGTATGGCGCCTTACACTACGCGGCCAATCTGACAGCTTTCACTATTGTTATGTAATGTAATGCTTTTGATACACTCAACACATTTGTCTTTGACATATCCTTGAGAGTAAATGCATCGGAATGTGCAAACTTGTTTAAAACAATTTAATGTAGATGTTCTTTTAAAAGTTAGATAAACAATATTGAAAATTACAAGATTTACATATGTGTAATTTGTAGGAATATCGAGGCTGGCACGACCTGCAGCAAATGATGAAGCAAACAAAATAAGCAAAAGGTTTGTCAGATGTGGGGTTCGAACCCACGCCCACATTCCTGGACCAGAACACCCACATACCTGTATTCACAGGCAAGGCTAGAACCTTGAGTCTGGCGCCTTAGACCACTCGGCCAATCTGACAGCTGCCATTTTATTTGTGGGGTGTTTGTGACCTAGTGGTCACTGGCTGCAGAACTGCAGCTTTGATTAAACGGTTAAAACAGCCCATTTGTTGTACTTTTCTTTTTTCTTCTTTGTTCTTCTCTTTCCGGACTCGTCTTCAATGAGATGGCAGGGGAGTGTCGGACGCGCCTACGACATGGCCGACGGATGGAAGAACTTGTCCTTACTGAGGACTTATGCCATTTACAGATCCAAGTAGGGGAGTGCACATCACTTGTCATAGGCATGCAAATGCCTAAGCTTGCCTGCAGGCTTGCCCACTACTGATAGATATATATATATATATATATATATGTAAGCCGTCACCGCCCCCAGTGACATCTGAGCTGGTGGTATCTGGGGTGTTGTTACGACAGCTGACATGGGGGGTGGTAGATTAAAGATTCACCCCATTCTTATTGTACAGGGGTGAACCCTAGCATAGTCTAAATACGGGCGAAAATATCTTTAGTATGGAACAGGATGTTTTTCTAATATGTTGGTTTTCACCCCTGTACTGGATGTACCGGGGAATCCTTTATCTAGGGGAGTGGGGTATGCAGGTACCGAGGAGCGACGGAGGTGGCGCCACCAGTCATGAAGATGAAGGAGGCAGTACAGTATATAGTGTAATATCAATAATACACACAATAATAATAAGGAAATAATTCCTTTCCGCGCCTTTATACTCGCATAATGCATTATACATCATATATATATGCAGTGAGACGGACACTTATATGTGACACGGCTCCCTCTCCTGGTTGCATATTGTCCAGTGCTGAGCAGCATTATCCAATACCCCATTCCCATCTCCCCCCACACCCATCTCCCTTAAAACCCCAGTCACATAGCCAGTAGTGGACATAGTTGAACATAGGTGAACAGAGTGGAGGCTAATGTGGGTCAAACGTGGTGTAAGTATGTTAAACTACATTGAAATATGTTAAGGTATGCCAGGTGTTGGTATGGATGAATACCTTACGGTATGGATAAATATGTTACGGTATGGACGCCAGTATGTTCAACTATGATCAGCTATGTTCAACTATGTTAGCCTCCACTACATTCACCTATGTCCACCAATGACTATGTGACCAGGGCTTCGTCCAAGTATGCTAGAGCATGCTAAAGTATGCTAGAGTATGCTAGAGTACGTTACCATCACGGATGCAAATTCAGCCTATAATGTACCACTCTTCTGAACATGTCCAAACGTTTAATCGGAGATCACGGCTCACCCACGTTATTACCAAGTTAACATCACAGCCAAGTATTGATGCTGGTCCATTCAAAGACACGCAACTAGATTCAACTACTTTCAACTATGTTAGACCCCAGTCACACTACAGCTTGCGACCACTTTGCAACCACCTTAGACCAAAGAACCGACACTGACCTGTGACATCCTTGTTACCAAAACAATGGTTGCCGATGTCTGGGCGTCACTGGTGAGTGTGGGTTCTTTGGTTTGAGGTGCTCGCAAAGAGGTCGCAAGCTGTAGTGTGACTGGGGTTTTAGCTTCCACTATGTTCAACTACGTCTACTAATGGCTATGTGACCAGGCCTTCAGGGGGCGGACCCAATCAGTTGTCGCCTTATCGCTCTAATTCGCCAGCACTAGAGCGCACCACCGACAATTGCCAATTTTGAAGACCTTCCTCCCGGTGGCCCTGCCTCAGATTGTGCGACTGCTTTCTGTGTCCATGGTTACCCTCTGATGCCATCTGATGCCCTCTGATCTCCTCCGAGACCTCGCCCGCTAGTGAGTGCAGTTAGCGCCCGTAAGTGATCTGGAAATGCTATTCAGCGCATGCTTGTGCTGTGATGGTGGATACTACAGGAAGGAGAAACCAGTGGCCAGATCTCCCCCTGGCGGAATCCTTGTGGTACTATTAATTTGGTTAGCGTACATCCTCGGAATAAATAGAATAGGATATATTTGATTAATTTGAGTGATTGTTCGTTTATTCTGTTCATAATGGCAAAGTGCATGCACTTGTTTCTTTGGTCAATCTTCAGTAGTGGTCATAATCCACACATATCTATTTCCAGTACCAATCATTTCAGGTAAATTGGTTGTCGTGTAAAATTGGGAAGCTCACAATTGTTTAGTTATGTCTTCCTTTGAATTTATATACAGTGTGTTATTTGTTGTCTTCCCTACTATTTATCCCTGGGTATATAAAGTCACAAGTCAGTACCCGTCCTGGTATGACCTTAGATGTTGCCAGGACGTAAAACTCCAACAAGCAACCAACCAACCTTCCACCTCTTCCAGGGTGCACATATACAAAACCACCAAATCCTCGCTACACCAACTATTCAACACAGGCGTGAAAGAGTGACTATAAGATAAGTAATTCATTCATGGCCCTCTGAGGGAGTGAACCTTCAGGATATGGCGCGATCTTTGTACCAATTTGCCCCATCAGGGAGCATTTATTTTATTCCAGACGCAGTATGCATGCGCAAAGGAAAGTTTGTTTTATTTAACGACCCCTCTAGAGCCTATTGATTTGTTATCATCGGCTATTGGACGTCAAACATATGGTGACTCTGGTATATTTCTTTGGAGGAAACCCGCTGCCACAGCCACATAGGCTACTCTTTGCGAAAAGCAGCAAGGGGTCTTTTATATGCACTTTCCCACAGACCCGACAGCACATCCCACAGTCTTTGATGAACCAGTTGTGGACCACTAGTTGGAACATTAGGATGTGTGCGCATGCACTCGACTACATTGTGACAGCTTGTGCATAATTCAGCGAATAGATAGACAGATATCGGTGAATTTTTACTCAGTGAACCAAAGCTTTCAATAGCTTCAGTGCATTGAAGGCATGGCCTGCATTAATGCACTTCGCGGAGCGGCGGGCTGCGAGCATTTCAAAGCATTAATGGATTCGGTTTGGGGGAACGAGATATGACCTTGTGAGTCCCCCCAGGTATACAACACAGGCTTTGCACATCCCTGCCACCGCCCTGTCCTATCTCGGTCACATCCCTGACACCAGCCGTGCCACCTCCCTGCCACTTCCCTGCTATATCCCAGTCATACCCTGCCACTCCCCTGTCACATACCTGACACCAGCCGTGCCACCTCCCTGCCACTTCCCTGCTATATCCCAGTCATACCCTGCCACTCCCCTGTCAGATCCATGCCACCTGCTTTGTCACTTCCCTGCCACTTCCCTGCCACTTCCCGGCCACATCCATGCCACATCCCTGTCACACCCATTCCACTTCCCTGCCACTTCCCTGTCACAGCCATGCCACCTGCCTTGTCACTTCCTTGCCACTTCCCTGCCACATCCATGCCACATCCCTTCCACTTCCCTGCCACTTCCCTGCCACTTCCCTGTCACATCCATGCCACTTGCCTTGGCACTTCATTGCCACTTCCCTGCCACCTCCATGCCACATCCCTGTCACACCCATTCCACCTACCTGCCACTTCCATGCCACTCCCCTCTCACATTCATGCCACCTGCCTTGTCACTTCCCTGCCACTTCCCTGTCACTTCCCTGCCACATCCATGCCACATCCCTGGCACACCCATTCCACTTCTCTGCCACTTCCCTGTCACCTCCCTGACACTTCCCTCTCAACTCCCTGCCATGTCCCAGTCATACCCCTCCCACTCCCCTGTCAAATCCATGCCAAATGCCTTGTCACTTCCCTGCCACTTCCCTGTCACATCCATGTCACATTCTTTGGCTGTCTTCTTTTGCTCCCCACCACCCTGTCTGGTGGAGTAACAATTTACATAACATGATCCGGTCCACCGTTTGGCTGCATCCATTCGCCCCATGGAGCACAACAGCACGCACATACAAGTTTTGCGCTGCTGCTCACCACTTTGTCTTCAAATTTTGACTTTATTATAAACGGGTAAGGGCCTTTTCATAGGTGCGAGCCAGAGAACGTCTCATCCAAACCGTGCCTTGTTCTTGTTCGGTAACAGAGTAGTTAAATAATAACATAAATAATGCAGTTCTAGAGTAATTCTAGTGTGCACATTTGGTCAAAGGCAATGATTGAACATTTGATGTTTTTCGCTTCCTCACCAGGTGCTCAGGATTATAAGGATAGGGCAATAACTCGACTGACGGAATATTAGGTCATGGTGCTGGTGACCTGGTCTCCGTATGGGGCAGCACTATCAAGTGTCCATCAGTACGCACTGTCACAAGTCGGTACCCGTCCCGATATGACCCTAGATGTTGCCAGGATGTACAAATTCAACCACCAACCAATCATGTGTTCTATGTCATTGCAACACACATTATGCCCGGCACACACCTCCCGTATACGACCTAAAACTGCCCATTTCGCGATTAAGTTTTAGTTTTAGTCGTTAGGTGTGCGCTCCCGTAGCACACCGGAGCATTGCGATTCGCGACTTAAAACTCAGTTTTAGTGCTTAAAACGCGAATCGCAAGACATTTGAAAAATGAATCGGCCAGTTTTACGTCGCAAAACGGGACGGGTCGGGTTGTGAAATGCAGTCAGTTTTAGCGCATGAATCGTATAAGGGAGGTTTGTGCCGGGCATAATGTGGTTATACAGTCATTCAAGTAATCACATAGCCTCATTCCAGTAGAGGTTCCCACCATCTAAAGCTGAATTTCAGGATGGGCTGTTCACCTGAGTTGAGCGCTCCCCTGGTCTGTACGAAACCTCGCTGAGTCATATCAATTATGAAAAATGTGATAAATGTAGAAATGTCAATGGCTGACAATTGGTCTTCCACCATTCCACAACTTCTTTCCCTGTTCTACGAATGCTAACTACCAGTCTGGCTAGCATGAAAAGTATACTTTTTGAGTCATTACTTTTACTCATCAACAATGGGAGGATGGAGGGCATCCAATCCACGCCCGGGAGCGGGACTTGGCTCAGGCGGTAGAGTGTCCACCTGTTAAAGTGTTGGCAATCCGATCGACCCTTCTCAGTGGACCCATTTGCAGTTTGGGCTATTTTCCGTTCCAACCAGTGATCCACAACTGGTTTATCAAACGCTGTTGTATGTGATGTCCTGTATGAAGGAAAGTCCATATATAAGACCCCCTCTATGCTTATCAGAAAGACTAGCCTATGTGGCGGCAGCAGGTTTCCTCCAAAGAGATATATGTCAGAATGACCATATGTTTGATGTCCGATTATACAACAAAATTGATGTGCTCTAGAGCCGTTATTAAATAAAACAAGCTTTACCAACCCATTACCGGCCGCACACAAACCAGCACTTACCACATTCGGTCATCACGCCACTGGAAGGAGCCACTCAACTCATATTCTGCCAGCCCCACCACACCCACCGGACCGCCTGGTTCCTTTTCCAAACAAACACTTTGCCACTCCATCCCTGGGGTCACAACTATGGGGGGCCACCACCTCGATTGGGGACCTGTGCAACGAACAGGGTGCCTGGTTGATGGGGAGATAAGTGGCGCAGTCGTGTTGGGTCCTAGCACGCGCGCCGGCCAATCAGAAACCTGATCAGATGCCCACGTGACTGTTGCCTGCGTCTCGGCAGAGTTGACAGGAGAGTTGATAGAGCAGTGTTTTCATAGCGCGCAGGGGATAGATGTGGTGTGACACTGACAGCCAGCGTGGTATTGTATGTGAGGTTTGTTTGTTGTTGTTTTGCATCCTAGCAACATCTAAGATCATATCAGGACTGGTACCAACTTGTGACAGTGCGCACTCATGGTGACTTTATAGCGCTGCCCCACTTGGACACCAAGCCACCAGCACCATGACCTGATATCCCACTCAGTCACAATATTCTGACACTGAGCCAAACCAGTCCTTGCCCTCTCCTAATAATGTCGAGCGCCAGGATCGGAAGCGACAAGTATACATTTTTAAGTCATCGGTTTGACTCGACCAGGGATTGAAACCACGATCCCATGGTCTACAAACACAGGAGATGGACGCTCTAACTCATTTGGCCATCCCGTCTGATCATGTAAGTGAGGAATAATGGGACACCCAGTAGCCACTTGCGGTGTCAAAATTCTCCATGTCCATTACTGTGCAGCATTTTCCTTCACATATGATTTCACGGATTGGACAAGTGTGATGTCTGCCATATACTGGATAATATGTGCTATATAATTGATTATGTGATTATAAATAAAGAATATGCCCTAATATTTTCCGGTGCTCCTGTCTGGGAAAGTTTGCTTTTATTTAACGACACCTCTAGACGACATCGATTTTAATCATCAGGTATTGGATGTCAAACATATGGTCATTCTGACATATTTATTTGGAGGAAACCCTCTGCCACCTCATAGTCTTCTCTTATATCTATGAAACATTGAGAACGTATGCCAGATTGTGATGCGCGAAAAGGAAGAAGGGAAGGCGGGGGTGGGAAAAAAGCGTTTTATTAACGCCTCAACAGAGATACAGAGGAACAGATAACAGGCAAGGAACAAGGAAAGGGCTCATGAGGAGCAAGGAAACAGGCTCGTGAGGAGCAATACAGTGAGGCGCTCATGAGGAGCAGAGATAATGCAGGAGGGGCTCATGAGGAGCAAAGTCAGAGTTCTGGTAGAGGGGGTGCCGAGGAGCGCTCCGCCGCAGGGGAAGAGGGTAGAGGAGGGAGAGTTGGGTGGGTGGGTGGAGAAAGGGTGAGGTCTGGAAGGCGGCAGGAGGCGAGTGCCTGAGGGAGGCCGGCGGGCGGCCTTATAAGGGAGGGAGGGGCGCGGGCGACAGCAGGTGAGTTGTGAAAGCTGCCGGCCCGGGGGAGGGCGAGTGAGGTGAGGAGCGGGCGTCGGGTGAGGCGCGAATGCTGCGCGACAGGGGGGCGGGGGAGGAGGCGGCGCGGCGGGGTCTGGTGAGGTGTGAGCGCAGCGCGACAGCCCGGGGCGGGGGAGGGTCTCTTCCTCTCCTCGCATCAAACGTAATGCTTCGCATTACGACCGATGCGCGAAAAGGAAGAAGGGAAGGCGGGGGTGGGAAAAAGGCGTTTTATTAACGCCTCAACAGAGGATACAGAGGAACAGATACACAGGCAAGGAACAAGGAAAGGGCTCATGAGGAGCAAAGAAACAGGCTCGTGAGGAGCAATACAGTGATGGGCTCATGAGGAGCAGAGGTAATGCAGGAGGGGCTCATGAGGAGCAAAGTCAGAGTTCTGGTAGAGGGGGTGCCGAGGAGCCCTCCGCCAAAAATAAGGAGAGGGCTCGAGGCGCGCCCGAGGCGGGGGCGCGGGCGCCCGAGGCGGGGGCCCGGGGAGGCAGGCCTGGGCGAGGAGAAGGTCCGGGGCCTAGGTGGAGGGGGAGCGGGCGGCCAAAAAAGGGAGGCCCGCTCCTGAGGCCTGGGGGGAGGAGGTCCGGCGAGGGTCGAGCAGGGGGGCAGCGAACTCCTCAGGGCTGGGCGGGGTGGGGGTCGGGGTCGGGTCGGGCGGGTTCATGAAGGCGGTGTCGTGAGCGCCGGTGGCTGGGCTGTCCGGGGAGGGTCCCTCGTGAGGCTGGGCCGTGTCGCCCGAGGTGTGAGGTGCGAGGTGGTGGGCCCCGGCTTCGTCTGGGCGGCGTTTCGATTGGTGGTCGCTGGGAGGTTGTTGGTGGAAGTCGCGGGGCTGTCGGCAGTGGTGAGGGTGAGGCGCCGTGAGGGGCCCCCCGGGCCGGCGGATCAAAAATCCGCCGAGGCGGCCGGGGTCTGGTGCTCACGTGCTTGCTTGGTGAGGCATTCGGCCTCGCAGTGCCTGGTTAGTAAGCTTCGCATTACGACCAATTCTAGAATGTGGGTCAAGTTTGTGGAAAGGGGGGTGTGGGGGGCGGGGGGGTACGCTGACTGTGGGCATTAGAAGACTCTCAGAAGTATGTTAAATGTTTCCAAATGAAAGATCGACTCCTGAAACATTGGTAAAGAGAGTAAGTTTGTTGGGGTATGATGAATGTTTGAGAAGCTATGCACATTTGTAACTCTGAGTTGTGAAGCAAAGGGTTTGGTGTAGGGCTACCCCCATATATATTTTTAATTTTTAATTTTGATTTATTGACAAGGTATTTACTCTGCCCATGACGTATAAGCTCCCATCAGGGTGCTTGTTTTCAATGCTGAACAGCTGTGGTGCTGTCTTGATCTGTTCCTTTGCCCAGGAGTGTTTACTTGTGTCTGCTCAGGTCAATCTTCTGCAATTTTGGTGGTTAGTAATAGCCTATGTTAGTTTGTTTTTTTAATTTTCCAGCTTTTTTGTCTAGTTTGAATATGATACCTTAGCCTACTATGTACATCTACTTGGGTGACATGCAGGCTTGTGGGAGAGGATCCCATTCCATAGGTTTCCTGATTTCCTTTATACTTAGGAGGGCTAATCTTCCTATTTTTTCTGTTTAGTGCCTACCACTTTTCCTGGCCTGTCTTTTGCTTTCTGTGCCAGTAGACAGAAAGCATTGACTGCAGTCAGGGGCAGGTGCGGTTTTGTTGAGTCAGTAAGTAATTGTTTTCCTCAGGAATTTTTGGTAGTGGTCAGGGTTACGGATTGCCCATAATTTTACGTTTTGTTTATTCCAGGCATGTGCTGCCATGGTTAGTACACTTCTCTCATGTATGGCATGTGGAATCATCCAAGACCATGTTAAATACTTCCATGTGAAAGAGTGCCCCTGCAAACATAGGAAATGGTTCCGCTTTTGTTGATTCATCTTGAGTTCTGTCTATCTGAAAATCTGGCAGTTGAATGGAAAATGAGTTTCGACAAGTTTCATCCACAAAATTAACCATGTTCCAATCGAAAGATTTTAAAAGACTTTTGATATGTTATCGGGTAGACATATCTGAGACAGATACATGTGGTTTCATTTCTGTTGCAATTAGTGGTGGGTATTTCTGTATATTGACTGGACTTTAGGGCAAGGATGGTTTAGCTCAGTGTCAGGATAATGTGACGGAGTGGGATATCAACTAACTGTTATTTTATAATTGGTCGTAATGCGAAGCATTACGTTTGATGCGAGGAAAGGAAGAGACCCTCCCCTGCCCCGGGCTGTCGCGCTGTGCTCTCACCTCACCCGACGCCGCCGCGCACCCCTCCCTCCCCCCGCCTCCCTGCCGCGCAGCATTCGCGCCTCACCCGACGCCCGCTGCTCACCGCCTCTCGCCCTCCCCCAGGCCGGCAGCTTTCACACCTCAGCTGCTGTGGCCTGTCCCCCTCCCCTTATAAGGCCGCCCGCCAGCCTCCCTCACGCACTCGGCCTCCTGCCGCCTTCCAGCTCTACTCCATTTTCGCCGTCCGTCAAGTGTAGTAGATTGATGATATCACTATATTTGTTGCTGAGACTTTTGCCAGTGCTGTGGCTCTTGTCTTTCAGCTATGTGAAAATGCAATTATTTACAATATATTTAAATATAATACTGTCAGCAGCAACTATCTCAAATCAGCTGACATGGCAATATTTATAATTTCAGGAGTTACCCATGGTATAGTTTGAGAATGCACATCCAAGATGAATTTTGATAATTTTTCACATTATGAACTTCGTGTTATGTATACAACCATGATTGAAAATATTAATATATTAATATATATATATATATATCCGCAGAAACGCTTGAATATTTTCACTAAGTCGGGAGAAATGAAAATCAGTTCTCAAAGCTTTTCAGATTTGAGAATTTCCGAAAATGGATTGTGGAACTGTATATGTACTATATAATTTATTATGTGGATATAAATAACGGCAGCCCCTTAAATGTTTCCCATTAACCATCTTCTTCCATGTTGTTTGCTGCGGAGTGGGTCATTCTCTACTCCCCCCGCCTCCTATACCGTGAGCCAACTGTCACTCTGCTCACTTTAACACTTAATCCATATCGCTGGCAGACTCGCTCATATGCACTAACACAATTGTATATTCTGATGAATAAATGTTTATATTTAAAAATAAACTAAAGCAGGACAGCAATTGCCAGAAACTCACAGAAGTGACACAGCCCGTTCTGTTTTGTATTAAAGCGTGCATTATTAATGAGATTTGGATCAAATTCAATAGTGAACCCTGTGTTATTAATACTCGCATTGATATGCATGCATTACATATGTGTTATATACAGTGAACCCGTTCTAACCGACAACCTCCGCAGATCAACCACTCCCCTATATCAAACTCTTTATTTGGGACCCAAATGATCTCCCATACTGTAGTAGTCTACATGAGCCCCACTACCACGTGGTGGCGGCAGATACTATGCCACACACCTACGCAGTTAAACTGAACTGCGTTAGGTGGCAGCACACTAGCCACCAGAGAGAGCCCCCACTGGGATGCCCTCTACGGTGTGTGGCTAGCACACCCCCCACCCACCTATAGAGGCGACGTGGGACCTGGCAAGTTAGGGGCGGGTCAGTTGACTGTTGACGCCACGGAGAGGAGAGAGGTTTTGTAATAAACCAGGTTGAAGCAGACTTATATATTATACCAAATCTTGGTATTCTTCAGTGTTGAAGACGTGGGCCATCACAATACTATACCATTGTAAGAAAATGAAAAACCTACCTATACCGAACACCTCACTAGATGGTCGGTCCATTCAGAGAGGATTTACTCTATTTTAATATGCTGGTATGATAGTTGGTGTACGGCCGGTTCCTCACTGGTCTCTCTTGTAGCCTCATGTGGAAGAATGACGAAAACGATAGGAACATACGCTTCAAATGTCCATTCTGCACTCCACTCACTGTGGCATCACAGGACCAAGTCACCCGCCCCCTGACCAGCCAGCTTGCAGGTAAACTCTCATGGTAGGGGGCCTGGTATGTACATGTAAGTGTATTGCCTGTATGTATGTAATTGTAAACATTAAATGACCATGTAAAAGACTATATTCCAGGCGGACAAGTCTAGTAGTCTGCACTGCTCCTCTCAGGCAAGAAGCCCCATATAGAGGTAGGCGTGGGTAGGGTGGTGGCATCAGGGAGCCTAGGCAATGTAATGGTTAGCACACTGGTCAGGAATGTAAGAGATAGGAGTTTGATTCCCAATCTATACACTATATTTCCCATGTCCACTATTTTGACGATAGTGCACAAGCAAAATACTAACAATAGTAGGACAAATAGATCCATAACTATATTCGCATAAGTATTTTATACATCACATTATAAAATACTCCACACATCTTCAAAGGTGCATGTGCTGTCCAATGTAGGTTCGATTCAGCCATTAAGCTCTTTTTACCTGATTACCAGTAAGCACAATTAAAAATGTCGATCAGAATATTACCTTAAACGTTGTAAGGACGTGAAACTCCAAAAATGAACCAAACTAATATGAGTAATGTCGAAAGGTTGTGGTGTTCTCTGTTGCCGAGTGATTAGAGTATCTGACTTTTTTCTAGGTCAGACTCCTAATCTGAAGGTCAGTGGTTCAATTCCCCCGTGCCCCACCTCTGCCAATTTGGATTTCCACCGCTGTGGATAACTTACAGTATCATCAAAGGCCAGTAGCTCTCATACCATATCAATGTGGTGTGTGAGGTTAAAAATCCCTTGGGTCGGTAAAAGTGTAGGCTTGGGCTTTCTATCGACAAACTGTCTAATGATGAAAACAAGTCTATTCAGACTTATCCATGATATGCAGTATAAATCTTCAAGAAGAAGAAAGATGCGTTGGTACCGGACTAATCAAAGGCACTGTCCTTTAGTTGTGTGCAGAACGCAGTCTGCAGGAAACACCAATTGCTCAAAGGTAGGAATCGATACCAGACAGAATAAATACTGCTATGCACCCGATGTGATACACAAACGATTTGGAGCAATACAATGGAGCGTATCTGCCATGCAGACAGTGTAGTGCACCTGGTATGTTGTGTATATCATAGTCCGCTTTCTGTGTTCCACTTTGTGCATGCTGGTCTTGGATAACAGCAGCGTTGTTGTATATGAGGCTGTCTCAAAAGGTGCTAAGCAATATGGGACAAAACTGTGTCCATTGTAACGATCAACTTACTATCTGCTTATGCATTTGCTCAGGATAAACTGATTTGTTTTTTACATGATGTTTCATAATCCCAATAGAATACATAATTATTTGAAGCAAATGTCCTTGTGTTTTCAATGTAACTGTGTCTGTGCTGTTTTGTGTCAATCGTTACAATGGACAACAAAAGAAGAGTTATCACCTTTTGAGACAGGCTCATATGTTCTGTTGGTTATTGTAGTAGTCCAGACATGAGCTCCACTACCATATGGTGGCAGCAAAGACTGCTCCATCACTGTGATAGTTTACTGCGCTAGATGGTGGTACCTTAGCTGCCGGGCAGCACCGCAACAGGGCTTATATTTAATGCATGCAGCTAGCATAACTTCCGCCCCCTGAGGAAGTTGATGTGGGACCTGGCAGGGCAAAGGCAGGTGACTTGATCATCGATGACGTAGTGAGCAGAGAGCAAGATAAAGATGTGGAAGAAGCAAGCATACTCGTTTCCATGCTTGCTTGGGGGGTCTACAGTGTGAGGGTCGAGTTATGTGCTGCCAACAAAGGGACCTTTCTACTTTGTTCAGTGCACAGGCTCTGGTTTTCCAGCCATATGCATTAATGGGGTTTGGCGCTGTAGCATCATCTTCGGTCATATAACTTGTAACAGTGCACACTCATGGCTACTGTATAGTCCTGCCCCGATGGGAGACCAGGATGCTGGCGTGCTGAAGAAAGCAAAGCTGACAAAAGATGAGGTGAGAATAGAACATCAGGGAATGGACAGGCCTGAAGGTTGGCAAGTCCCAGAGGGCAGTGGCGTAGAGGGACAATTGGGACCACCTAAGATTGTATGTGTAAAACAAATCTAAAAAAAACTAAAACAAGGAGGTTACAAACAAGGTGTACACGAACCAACAATCGTCCATCAGTAACAATGGTTAGATCAGAATGCAGTGCATATGATCGCAGGGTAGCTATTATGACTGCCAATATTTGGAATAAACTGCCAGCTGTAATGCAAAATGCAGAAAGGATATCCGTCTTTAAGAAACTATTAGGCGATAATGTAAACTAGAAAAAGAGATGGTTATATGGATGAAAACTAAATATAGTGAAAACTGGATATTGGACTGTTTGCAATCTGCAAAGACTTACATGCCATAAACAAGAAGCAAGAAAATCTAAATTATTACTCAAATAAAAATTGAATCAACTTCGACTAGTGCTGCCCAGCAATGAAAACAAGTGTTAACACACTTAGCCATTGTGAGTAGTTTAAATAAATTCTTGGCAAATCTTTTGTTTTTAAAATTAGAAAACTGATTGCTATCTAATCTGTAGTGCCCCTGACACCGAGTAAACGATATCCCTTGCCATATCCTGCGGATATTGAGCGGCACACTAGGTAACTGCATGCATTGCCATGGATCGGTCTGGGACAAAGATCATACCTTCAGCTCTTGCATTGATTCAGCAATACAACAAACAGCGGTGCTATGCTAGGCAATAGTTGGTCCATCTATCAAAATGTCATCCTTATCTACATCTACTTCCGGTAGGTCACCAATCATAGCATTCCTTTCCTGAGTAGAAAATATTCTCAATATTTAGATGCAGAAGGGCAATCTGGTCAGGTGATGCAGGTGCTCCATTTCCACAATAGAATATCAAGTAATGCACAATGTATGATGGCTACACATGATGATGCATTTCACAATATAATGCAAGGTAATGTGCAATGCATGATGGGTGAAAATGAAGATGGGTTACACTATAGAATTATATTTCCACAATAGAATATCAAGCAATGCACAATGTATGATGGCTGCAAATGAAGATGCATTGCATAATAGAATTCAATGTAATGTGCAATGACTGATGGCTGCAAACAAAGATGCGTTGCACAATAGAATGCAATGCAATATGCAATGCATGGTGGGTATAAATGAAGATGTGTTGTGCAATGCAATGTCATGCAATGCCACACAAGGTACGATGCATGGTTGGGGCCAATGATGATGTGTGGACATTTGAATGCCATCTAAGGCACAATGCTTGATAGTTACAAATTAAGACATATCACGCAATATAATGACATGCGATGTGCAATGCATGATGGTTACAAATAAGGACATGTTTCACAGTACAAATCCACAGAAGCTGCAATGCTTAATAGTTACAAATTAAGACACATCACACAATATAATGACATGCGATGTGCAATGCATGATGGTTACAAATAAGGACATGTTTCACAGTACACATCCACAGAAGCTGCAATGCTTAATAGTTACAAATTAAGACATATCACGCAATATAATGACACGTGATGTGCAATGCATACTGGCTACAAATAAAGACATGTTTCAGAGTTCAAATCCACAGAAGCTGCAATACTTGATGATTACAAATTAAGACATGTTGCAAAATATAATGGCATGCAATGTGCAATTTCCGTAAAAAGATGGTTACAAATAAAGACATGTTATGCAATAGTTTGGCGCAATGCATGATGGGTATAGACGAAGACAAGTTGTGCAACACAACCCCATGCAATGCATGATGGTTGCCAATTAAAGTTACATAGTCCAGTGGTTTTGAGTTTATGTCACTTTTCTGAGATAAACATATTAAATTGATTGTTATAGCCTATTTTACGCAGCATGTATGCAGGTATAGCAATACCTCAGGGAGTTTGACGCCCCTGCTCTGCAGAGTTGTAAACCACTGCCTTGTGGTACAGGTTCTTGACAGAACCGAAGGCTAAGGGAACAAACCTTGAACAGAAAACCATGTCATAGTGGCAGCATCAAGGGCGGTTGATGTATGGAACTACCAACATTTCTCGACCAGCCACTGCAGGGACAAATAGTGTTGCGCCTGTCTGGACATGTTCTTGCCAGTGTGAAACCTATATTTGCTCCCCGAGAGAGTGCCCCTGGTAACTTGCAAAAGCCAGCAGCGCTTCAACACTTTTGAAGGCACCTTTCATGAAATGTACAACCGCACAAAACACCATACCGACTCGGTCGTCGCCCGGGTTACCAAGGACCGCGCTGCTCGAGCTCATCTTCCGTCGACATGAAATGGAGAGCAGCAGTCAAGTAATGACAGCAGTCTTTATCGCATCGTGACCAACAGCATGATGATGACTGCAGTTTGAAGTTACTTTTACTTTAAATGGCAAACTTTGGAGATACTTGACATGCTAACATTCAAAATGAATTCTGACACCATATGCTGCGGCAGTAACATATTCTATTACATTGACTTAGCATTTTCTTCTATGCAGCAGAAAATGATTAATTTGTGCATCCGTATCTAAGTTAGATATCTAGGATCAAATGAAGACTTCCGGCGAATAACCATACAAAGGCCAATCCAAAAATGTAGTATAAATAATAGATGTGTACCTGACCATACCTTTAATTCTCACTAATTCCCTATGGGGCTAATTGCTGCTTATGTGGCAATGAAACAACAAAAGAAGGAATATAACAAAATAAACTTGTTGATGGTTTGATTACAATGTTTATCTCCATGTTTGGATTGGTGGTTACGTTGTTCTGCGACTGAACTCTTCAAATCTAGGTCATTTTCTCGGTTTTGAAAATCTGATGCTTTTATCGGACCATGCAACTTTAAGATCTTGATGCGCTTCCAGTGTGTTCCCATTGCCTTTGAGTCTGTATGTGACGATTCTGTAAATAAGCCCCCAAATTGAACACCTGTGTTTGCGGCGGACAAGAAAGACTTGTCACATCTGTTAGTTACCCACACCCACTTAGTGCAATATGGGTCTTAACCAGCTGTTCTCTACCTTTTATCGCTCAGTTTGTTCTTTCTCTGACTGACTGGCAGATGAAGCCTTTCTTCCATAAGCTGAATAAAAGCACACATGCAGCCCAGAATATCCAACCAGCCCTTGCTGCACTTGCTGCGCTCGGTGCCCTAGTTGCACTTCCTGCGTTTTCTGCGCTTGCTGTGCTTGCTGCGCTTGCTGCCCTTGCTGCACTTGCTGCCCTTGCTGCACTTGCTGTGCTTGCTGTGCTAGTAGTGCTCGGTGCCCTTGCTGCACTTGCTGCCCTTGCTGCGCTTGCTGCCGTTGCTGTGCTTGCTGCTGTTGCTGCGCTTCCTGTGCTTGATGCACTTGCTGTGCTTGTTGCACATGCTGTGATTGTTGCACTTGCTGCGCTTGCTGCGCTAGCTGCCCGTGCTGCCCTTGATGTGCTTGTCGAGCTTGCTGTGGTTGCTGCACTTGCTGTTATTGTGATTCCTGCATTTCCTGTGCTTGCTGCCCTTGCTGTGCTTGCTGCCCCTGATGTGCTTGCTGCCCTTGCTGTGCTTGCCGCGCTTACTGCGCTCGATGCACTTGATCCGATTGCTGCCCTTGCTACCCTTGCTGCACTTGCTGTGCTTGTTCTGCGTGTTCTGCTTCCTGCTATTGCAGTCCTTGGGGCACTTGCTGTGCTTGTTGCGCTTGCTGCCCTTGTTGGGCTTGCTGCCCTTGTTGCGCTTGCTGCCCTTGTTGCGCTTGCTGCACCTGCTCCCCCTGCTGCCCTTGCTGCATTTCCTGCATTTCCTGTGTTTTCTGTGCTTTCTGCCCTTGCGGCCCTTGCTCCCCTTGCTGCACTTACCGTGCTTCCTGCGCTTCCTGCGCTTCCTGTGCTTCCTGTGCTTCCTGCGCTTCCTGCGCTTCCTGCGTGTCCTGCCCTTGCTGCCCAGTTTGAAAAAAATAGCCAGTTTTCTGGTTGTTCTTGATTTCTGGAACCTTGGTAACATGTTTGGTACCTGTAATAGTTTTGTGTTCAGATATAATGGCACATTTTATTTTTATGCTTAGCACATATTAAAGTGTCTGAAATAGCTTTGATATTGACTATTCTTCTGCCGATGTTTAAATCACACCGAACTGATACAGAACAAACCAATCCTTTCCCTTTGCTATTAATTTGAGCACCAGGCTGGCTACTGAGAAGTATTAATTAAAAATGCAATCGGTAATTAAATTAGGACGGTTTGATATTTTACACGGAAATCCAGGGAGCGCTCTCACCGATTTAGCCATCCAGGGAGCGCTCTCACCGATTTAGCCATCCAGTCTGCTCATCAAATATACTGACACTGTCAACAGCCGGTGGAGGCGAGATAGACCGACGGTGGCGCCACCAGTACAGTGCTGTCTCTTAGTGAGAATAACAATGTAATACTAATTCTCTCCCGCATTTTTATATTCGCATAGTACGTTATATATCATAATCATTTTGGTTTCGGAACTTATAAGTTATGTGTCGCATAAAGTATTTATATGAATATTATTAGGATGGTAGCTTTTACTAGTCGGCACGTCTATGTTAGGCGACCCTCAAACCGGTACGCTGGTGTGTGGGTCCGACAGACACAGTGTCCCGGCGTACGCAGCAAGCCTGCTCCAACTTAGGTCTTAAGATTATCAATGAACTGAGTTTCAACTCACAATATCGCCTATTGTAAGCCGACCTTTAACTATAGTTCCCTTCATTCAGTCTCCATTGGTAGGACCGGATGCAGTGGCTGAATTGGAAGAGCGCAGACCTCCGTCCGGAAGGTCAGAAATTCAATTCCACGTTAAGTCAAACCAATGATTTACAAAATTGATAATATTATTGTCGCTTCCTAACCTGGCACTTGGCATTAATAGGATAGTGCAAGGTCTGGCGAGCTCAGTGTCAGGATAATGTGACTGTGTGCGATATCGGGTCATGGTGCTGGTGGCCTGATTTCCCAGTGAGGCAACACTATAAAGTTGCTGTTATCTAGCATAGTCCCTACTAGATGCACCATGCCCTTAATGGAGGCTTTAGTATGCCCAAAGGTATGTGCGCAGTACAAGTGAATAAATTAACCCACTATTTAAATATTCATGCATATTGTGCACTGCGACATAGTGTCGTCCTGCAGTCACTCACATAATAGTTCTCTGATCCAACCAATTCACGGCTGATTTCTCAGGAGGGCCAGCACTGTCCCCATAAGTGTGCACTGTAACAATTCGGTATCTGTCCTGATATGACCTTCAATATTTCAGGGACATAAACCTGCAAGCACCAACCACCCAACAATATATCGCTTACTGTAAGCTCGTCCATTCACTCATCTCCACTGTATCAGGATGACTTCCACTGGTGATGCACTACAACTGTGTAGTGATGCATGACGACTGACATTTGGTTCGATCTAATCCAAGCAGGTGCAACTGGAATAACACCCCCCCATATCTCTCTGACATATATAGTCACCGAATGTAACAAAACAAAGCACAGTACAAACCAACAATAGCATATATACACGAGCACCGCCCCTTTCAAAATAACACTATCCATTAATTTACCTTAGATGCTATAGATACAGGTTACATCTTTGTGTGTGTTTACTGATTTAATTTATTCATTAAATAATGTATTTTGTCAGCATCTGAATACTGGTATTCTAGCCATACAGTAAATTGCATGATACATGACACTGGTCGTCCAGCCATGTGACAATATAGTTATTTACAATATATGTATATGTATTCTGATATTGGCATCAGCAGCTAGCACAGGTCTGCTTAAATAACAATATTAATCATTACAATATTTACATATGGTGTAGTTTGACAATTCACATATAAAATATTAGTTATATGTTGTATATATACATACTTAGATACATACATGTGTATTGATTAGACATTTACATTACGGAGTGGTTAGGTGCATAGTTTCTCTTCACAGGTTTCTATGCCTACTGTGTTGTGAATTACATAATTATCATGTTGTTGGAGATGGCATTTTGAGATGGAGTGTTAGTAGAATGGTTTGTTTATTCTGTTAGATAGAATGTGGTTAGCTTGTAGGCTTATGCTTAAAAGGTTGATACCTCGGGTGTGTTGTTGACTACATGAAGTAGTTTGAATAAGTAGGTTGTTAGTTATGATGGGTTAAGCTATGCTTGGAGTATTGTACATTTCAGTCAATTGGTAGTCTAGTACAGTATTTAATAGTGTATAGCAATAATACCAGACTGATATACATTTTCTCAATTTGCAGGCCAAATAATGTGTAAGGTGGATAACTTGGTTTGGTGGCAGGAGGTAAATGAGCGCATGGAGTATCAGGATGATGTCACTAGGTGGGAGATCCAGTCATGGTGCAGGTGGTGTCTGGGCTCTCCTAATGGTCTCCTAGAATACAAAGTCACCATTAGGGTGCACTTCCACAGGGACTATTACGTCGCCATGACTGTGCACTGTCACAAGTCGTTTCCCATCCTGATATGACTGATGTGAACAGCTGCCACTTCCGCTAGAGTTTGCCGACATGGGAATCAATGGGAATACCCTGAGAGGACAAAGGCAAGCACTCCTATGTGAATAGGAAGGTCGACTAGACAATCCCGTGCCCTCTCAGCACCCTCACATACATATAGTAAGAAACACCACCCCCACAGCCACAGCCACACACAAACATCCACTCACACTGTACAGCTACACACACATATACACACATCAACACCCCCCTGCAGCCGCAGCCACTCCCAGCACACGCACCGCCCACACCCACACCCACACACATTCTCACACCACCCGCACTACACCGACACACCCTTACACGCAGACAGACGATACCCACACTCACTCACACCACACACACCGCCCACACCCATACACTTTATCACACCACAACACTCTACCAACACACCCTTACACGCAGACAGATGATACCCACACTCACTCACACTACACACACCACCCACACCCATACACATTATCACACCATACACACTACACCGACACACACATACACGCAGACACAAGATACCCACACTCACTCACACCACACGCACCACCCACACTCCACACATTCTCACACCACATGCACTGCACCGACACACATATACACACACATACACACACTACCCACACTCACTCACACCACACGCACCACCCACACCCACACACATACCACACGACACACACTACACCGACACGCCCCTACACACAGACACATGATACCCACACTCACTCACACCACACGCACCACCCACACCCACACACATTCTCACACCACACACACTACACAGACACACACATACACGCAGACACACGAAACCCACACTCACTCACACCACATCCACCACCCACACCCAGACATACCACACCCAATAACCACGTACGGCCCACATACGGCCCACATACGGCCCACATACGGCCAACATAGGCCAACATACGGCCAACATACGTCCAACATACGGCCAACATACGGCCAACATACGACCCACATACGGCCAATGGGGGCCAACAGAGGCCACAGTGGGTCCACAGAGGTGATACAAACACTGAGGACAGGTATAGCCCACAGCGGCCCCAAACAAGGGTCCAATGATGCCCCACAGAGGGAGCCCACAGAGATCCCACATAGGGCCTAGGTTAGGCCTACATACGGCCCACAGAGGACCTACAGAAGGCCCACTGAGGCCCCATTTAAGGATCATATAACGGCCCACAGAGGGCCCACATAGATCCCACAGAAAGCCCACATATAGGTCTATACAGACCCCTCAGCGCAGCCACAAAGGCCCTTAATCCACCGGGGGCGACTGCCCGCAATTTGTCCTAGAAATGGCACCTCCTGACACATTCCTACTAGAAGGTTCACAACAGGTGTCAGAATGCGCGCTGGGCCCTGTGTGTGAGGGGGGGGGGGGAACTACAACCGCCGCATGCCACTAATGATTGCCATTTGCTCCTTGAGAAATGAGGGGGAGGGAGAGAGATTTTTCACTGATATTCACATTAACACGCGCGCGAGGGTGTGCGGGTGTGTGTGTGTGAGAGTGTGAGTATGTGAAGGTGGCAATCTCTACAGTGTAGACGTGATTCATGTTGAAGAATCCCCATTTCCATATCCAGGGGTGTCTACCTGAAGTGGTGGATGAGGGGGGGGGGGGGACTGACGTTGCACTCTATGTGTATGCAGTAGGGTTCCCTCAACAACACTCACAATACACACTATTCTTTCAACACTCACAACATGCGTTGTCGAGAATGTGTGTTTATGCACTAGGATTCGTTACACATTCACAACACCGAGTGTACTCTCAACAGACAGGATGGCAGAATGAGTGAGAGCATCCATCTCCCATGTTCGTAGATCGTGGGATCGTGGCTTTGAATACTGGTCCAGTCAAACCAATGACTTAAAAATTAATACTTGTCACTTCCTAGCCAGGCGCTTGGCATTATTAGGATAGGGCAAGGAGCAGTGGAATCGGGAAGACCAATCGTCCTCGATTGAAATTTCCCCTACTTAAACAACTAATGTACACACAAAATAAACAGTCACATCATCCATTGTCTATTCGGAAGGTATTTTTGTTGTAGGCCTACTGAGGAATGCGACAAAACATAGAAAAGCATCTAACCGCACAGCGGTGCGTCCATATATGCGGGGGGATGGGAGGATGGCAAAGTGGACCGCTCAATGGACCGATCAGTGCGAATACGAATGCGAATGTCATGCAGCATACCATGTATATGGAATCTTATTTTAAATATCCCCTTTTATGAAGCAACACATACTTAATATGTGCGACAGTATCTAATGGTATGCAGGTATTGCAGGTATAGCAATACCTCAGGGAGTTTGATGCCCACGCCCTGCAGAGTTGTAAACCACTGCCTTGTGGTACAGGTTCTTGACAGAACCGAAGGCTAAGGGAGCAAACCCTAAACAGAAAACCATATCACTGTGGCAGCATTAAGGGCGATTGATGTATGGAACGCCCAACATCTCCCGACCAGCCACTGCAGGGACAAATAGTTTTGCGCCTGTCTTGACATGTTCTTGCCGGTGTGAAACCTCTATTTGCTCCCCGAGACAGTGCCACTGGTAACTTGCAAAAGCCAGCAGCACTTCAACATTTTTGCACGCAGCTTTCATGAAAGACCGACTCATGGATGCAGCTCTCACAGCAGAGAGCTAAATGGAGCGTGGCAGTCAAGTAATGAAAGCAGTCTTTGTCGCATCGCGACCGACAGCATGATGATGATGATGATGACTGAGGAAAGGTTTGCTTGTTTGTTGGAGTTTTTAATTCTGTCAACATTTCAGGTCATATCAAGACGGGCACCGATTTGTGACAGTGCGCACTCTTGGCAACTTTATAGTACTCCCCCACTGGGAAACCAGGCCACCAGCACCATGACCTGATCTCCCACTCAGTCACATTATCCTTATAGTGAGTTACACAGTCCTTGTGTTAGCCTAGTAATGCTGAGCACCAGGCTAGGTAGTGAACATCATCAATTTTATGACAATTGGTTTGACGCGACCGGGATTAGAACTCATGAACTTCTTCATGGGAAGACTGTGATCTACCGATTCAGCCACCATGCACCATGTACAGTTCTGAGGAATGGTGGGCTATAATAATACCGGTTACAATGTAAGCAGTGCACTTGATTCGGCGAGAACAACATAGTTCCACTCTTCCACAGTGGGCTTTTAAATCTACTTTGAATGCATGGATGAGGCCACCATCCTTCCACCTGGTTGACCAGTCGGATTTCCTACCTGTACTCATGTTATTCTCTCTCCACTGCTGATATCTCACTTCTGAGCAAGCTGGTGATGCACACCCTTTGATGCTACTACTTGTTATTCACCCTTAAAGGTTGCGTCTGTGCTGTAATACTTGCTCTCAATGAAGACTTATTTTACGTGAACTCTATCTCTGTGACATTCCTGACCGAATCTTGATGTCACGCTGATATCATGATGCCAGATGTCTGTACCAGTAATTCCTCCCTTCAGATTTGAAAGACCACACTTTCCCTCACTCACTCACTCACTCAGAATGTGACACCAGGGTCAGAGGTTCAGTTCCATATACTACTACTCACAGCAACTCAATTGTAAGCCATCAGGCATAATCTAACATTCTGTGATACTGTGAACAAAACCCTTGTTTTATTTAACGAGACCTCTGTGAGATTATGAGGAATTATGCTAATCCGGGGCGCCAGGCATGACATCAGATCCTAGGGATCGTTGCATGGACAGCAGAGATAAATATGCATGATTGGTATCTGGGTTGTACAGGAAGGCAGGCCTAGGGGGCGGGTGGAAAGTGTGAGAGCAGTCACAGGTAAGAGACCCCTGGGCTGGATGGGAGGAAAGTCCAGGGCTGTTATCAGGGTGCACCTCCGAGTCGACTCTGAGACTGCTCCAAGATGTCTTTTTGTTCTATTTGCGTTAAGTGTACGCGGGCGGTCTCGGAAACATCTCCCTTTTCAGGTAGGAGGCAACACCGTCTAACAAATGGCCACCAAATTCAGTGGTTTCAGCCAATCAGAGCTCTTCTTTCGCATTGCAAATGGCTGCCCCCTTTGTGGGTCGCCCTTTTCGATCAACCAACAGCTAAACTCGTTCAGACTAGAGTGACATCAGGAATTTCTTCCAGGTGCCTTGGAGGCATACCTTGAATGTGGCCCTGGGTGCGGAGAGCTGGAGACGGGAGGGTAGTTGGAAGTGAAAGGCTACTGAAATACAGCCATGTCATATTTGCATGTGATTTGCTGTTGACACTAATTTGCATACTCCTTGCGCTGAAGCTTTGATTGTATGGAAACTGTATAGGAGAATATGCGTTGTAATAAATGAGGAGCGCCTCCACACATATGTAGTGAGTAACATTGATTTATGGTGTGTTGTGTTAGGGGATCTGTTGTGTAGGCTGCAGAGCAGGCTCCGCCTGATAAGATATATGTAGGTGTAAATGCAAAATGCGCATATGCAAGTGATATGTATATATGTTGTACAGTAGATATGGGGTTTTAATCGCAAACAGAAAGCTATGTGCAGTAATTAATGCAAACTAGTTGTTTCTTAAAGTTGCATTAAACAATAAAAGCAAAATAGTTTCGAAAGCAAAGCATTAAGTTATCAAGATTTGAACCTACATATCTAACTTTGATATGTGTGCACTTATTATTGTCGTGGGGGTGATGAAAATGGGAAATACTGCGCCTAGAGCGGGACTCGAACCCACATCTCTTTGCATTCCGGGCCAGTGTGCTAACCATTACACCACCTAGGCTCCCTGATATCAATACACTCCCCACGCCTACCTGTCTATGTGGTTACTTGCCTGAGAGGTCAGTGCAGACCACTACACTCGTCCCCCTGGAATTGTAAGTCTTGTAATGCTTACAATTACATACATACAGGCAATGCACTAACACATACATACACAGGGTAGGTTCAACAACCATACAGCGCAAAGCTTGTACAGGATCCTGATCACGGCAACCAGTGTCGTGGGGGTGATGAAAATGGGAAATACTGTGCCTAGAGTGGGACTCGAACCCACATCTCTTTGCACTCCGGGCCAGTGTGCTAACCATTACACCACCTAGGCTCCCTAATATCAACACACTCCCCACGCCTACCTGTCTATGTGGTTACTTGCCTGAGAGGTCAGTGCAGACCACTACATTATCTATGCGTCACTCCAGAGAAGCGCGTATTAAGTCAATTTAATTAAACCTGTTACTCTTCAAGTCTATGGGGTCATAGTTTTGGCAAGCACACTGTAATTAATTTAGCATGTTTACACTTCAAATATCTTCAAAGTTAGCAACATTAAATCAAAGTTAGTTAAAGCTTATGTAAAATATATTCGTTTTTGTTGTTGTGTTGGGTGTATTTATGCTGACCATAATGGTTAAGTCTACTGACTTGATTTCACCACTAGACAGTAATAGGCTTGTAACTCCCCTTCTTTTTATCACTTTCAGTTGTTGTGTAGCTAACTACTGCTTTGCATTATTTCTCTGTTTGTAAGCATTCTCCCACATCCCCCAAACCTCTGTGAGTTGGTATGTTCTATAATCGGATATTAGTTTGGTTAGCAATAGTTAATTTCGCTGAATGTCTTCACCTTGATGTGTTAGTGGTGATTAGGTTTTGATTTTAAGTTTAAAGTTTACCTCTTGTATGTATCATACCTACCATATATACCCTCTAAAACTTTGCTTGAATTATCAGTGTATTTTCTATTTATTTATTTCTATATATTTCTTTGTTTTGTTTAATTCATTTTAGTTGTTGTGTCATTAGTCGAGCAGTGCATTTAGCTCTCTTTTGATTAATTGTGTATGTTTCTATTGTCCCTGTCCTTCTTTCTTCTACTCACAGTGTATTCCATTCCCTTGCCTTCATGTATTTGGTACTCCCCTCATATGATTTGTTTTTGGCTCTGTTTGTTATCAGTCTGGGGCCTCCACTACCTCCTGTTGCATTGTGTGTTACCTGCACGACCCCATGCTTCCTTGTCTCCCTGAATGCTGCTATTTTGAGATGTGCTTTTCTCCTGTCATTTAGTGTGTTGACTCTTGCTTTCCTATAGAGATCATCAGTTGGATGTCCATGTTCCATCTACAGACATATCTTAAGTGCACTATTTTGTAGTCTTTGTAGTTTATCCAACATATTTGTGTTACACCCCCCATATATGTTACATCACCATAGTCAAAATATGGTAGTATCATACCTTTATATATTATAATATCCATATTTGTAGTTAGATATTTTCTGGTATTCGCTAATATCCGGATGTTGTGGTTTGCCTTCTTGATAACTTATTTCATGTTATAACTTTAGTTTAGTTTCCTATGAAGATCTCATTTAGCTTATCTCTGTTCTCTTTTGTGTATATCATGGTGTCATCAGCATATAGTTGGAATTTGATTCGCTCTAAGGACTTCTTCAGATCATTGATATAAATGATGAAGAGGAGTGGGCCTAATACTGAACCTTGAGGGAATCCACAGGTTACCTGTATACTTTCTGATGTTTTGCCATTTACTTTTGTTACCTGACTTCTCTCACTGATGTAATTCCTTATCCAGTCTAGTGTTCTTCCTCTTATTTCTACTCTTTTTAGCTTCTTTATCAGTATGTCATGATTCACTAAAATCTATTAATGTGGCAGTTGTTTGTTCACCTTCATTCATACCTCTATGTATGTCATTTGTTAGATTGGATATCGTTTTTGTTGTGAAGAATCAGTTTCTGAACCCTCCCTATTTGTCATTTAGCATTTTCTCACTATCTAGATGGTTCATGATTTGCTTGTACATGAATTTCTCTATCAGCTCTCATGGCCGAGGTAGGAGTGATATGGGGCGCTAGTTGCCAATGTCCCCTTTTCCTCCACCGTTGTGTATTGGTACCACTGAGGCCTGTTTCCAGGCCATGGGAAAAATAACCATCTCGAATGAATTATTGATTAAGTCACATATAACATTTGGTATGGCTAGGATTGCATTTTTAATTATTCTGGCTTCTAGGTTCTGTATTCCTGATGACTTTCCTAGATCTATTCTTTTAACTGGTCTAATCACTTCATTCTTTCTTACTCTTGCTGTCTCTGTACTATTTTCAACTGCATCACCTGTGTATTCCCAGCTTCCTCTGAATTGTTCCACTAACTTTGCTCCTATCTCTGTGAAGTGTTTATTTAGTATATATGGTGCTCTCTCATTTGATATGGTGTTCCCATCTCCATCTGTTAGCACTATTTACTTTTGTCCTTATCTCCCAGTAATGCCATCTCTACATTTTCCAGAACTTCTTGGAGTAATTACCCAATTTATTATCTTGTTCTTCAATATATGTGGTATTTGCCTGCCTGACTAGCCTTAAGGTTTTTCTTTTCACAGTTTTGTAGTTGTTGATGTCATCTGTCTTATTTGTGAGTCTAGCCTTCTCTCCAAGTTTCCTCTTCAATTTGATGCTATCTATTATTTCCTCACCTATCCATGGGTCCTGGTTGTCCCTCATCTTGATTGTCTTAATTGAACACATTTGATTAATTAATTCTTGAATCCTACCTAAAGCATTTTCCCATTTTTGATTTGGGTCCCTAGAGTCCATTAAATTTTTATGATTTGTTCCCTGCATCTGCTGTGTGAATTCAAAGCCATAGGCTTTGTAGGACCTACCTAGTTTTACTTTGATCTTGTGCTTCACTGTGATTTTTCTTCTAGTTGCATAGACTAATTCATGGTCACTTATCCCCCATGGTCTAGTGCCATTTTTCTTGATATGTACACTGTTTGTCAAAATTAGGTCTAGAGTAGAGCTGCTCTCTGCCAGTCTTGTCTTTTCTTCTATCAGTTGCTGTACGCACATTTGCTATACTAATGATTTCATTTGTTCTTGATCCTTATTTGTTTAACTATAGTCTATATTCATATCTCCCAGGATAAAAACATCGATATTCTTGTTTCTTGTGATATTTTCAATTGCCTCTTCAAGGTGTTCTACAAATTTATTTACATTACCCTTTGGTGGGCTATATACTGAGGCTACCGCTATGTTGATTTGTTCGCTGTTTTCAATTAGTACCCACATAATTTCTATGTCATCGGTTCATGTGTTCTATTCACTCAGTTTGTTTTCTATAACCTGGTGCTTGCTATTTACATATATAGCCAGACCGCCTCCTCGTTTAACATTTCCATCCTCTCCTGTAGATTCTCTATATGATCTGAATATTTCATACCCCTCCAGGTTGTATGCCTTCTTCTTGTGATTTTTATTGAGCCACGTTTCTGAGAAGGTTAATATATCAAATTTATCATACGTTATGTGTAGCTTAATTGAATCAATTTTGCTGATAAGACTTTGACAGTTTAAGTGTGCTATGTGCAACCCCCTGCCTGGTCTGTTTCCAATACTTGCTAAGATACTCATTACTATATTTTCTTTCTTTCTTTATTTGATGCTTTCTTTCGTTCTTTATGTATTTTTGTTGTTGTTATTTATTCAGTGCTCAGGGTAGGTTAGTGTCGTGTATTACCAGTCACCTGAATAGAGATTGATTGATTGATTGGTGGTTGCTTTACGCCGTGTCGGCAGCATAGGCCATATTCACAGCGAGAAATGCTTGTTTTTTGTTCAAACCATCGCTTTTACATGTAAAAGCAGACAATCAATTATGTGCCAATAGACACTCATTAAATTAGAAAGCTCACAGTCATATATTTGTGGTCAAGGGAAACAAATTCCCATACAAAAAGAAAATTTGATTAATAATTGATAGAATATATTTAGTAATCTAGATGAGGTGGTACAATCAAGCTGCCCTCAAAAAGGCTAAAATGTTTTCCTGTTTTACCTTAGTAAAAAGGTCATGCATACTGTCTGCAGTGTAGAACTGTTGGCGCAGGGCCAAACAATCAACTCAAGTTAGTAAAATGTGTTTGAGTGTCTGAATAGAGACTTTTGCCATATGGCACTTCAGTCACTGTGCCATTTGTGAGTCACAACAGTGTGGTGTGTCAGCTGTACAGACCCTAGTATTTCACATCCCTCATCTGCCTATGGAGAGAAGCAGATGGGGTGGTTCTATGATGAGGGCCAGCTTGGACATCCTCACAGTGTTAATTTGGTATAATTATGGTATGCACACACCATGCTACCATACGTTATTCAATGTTGAGTTCCTTTTTCTGTTGTAGTCATCCTATTCTGATTTATATGTGTGAGTTTGTATATTCATGATATCTTATAATATGGTATATTGTATATTCATTATAACTGAACCTCTGATTCTAACAATCAATCTAATATTTTATCTCAGAAAATGATAGAAATCCCAAACCATCGGCCTATGCAACTTTACTATTCCCAAGTAGCAGATTTGACAATAATCTAGCGGTGCCAATTCCCAGCCTAATGCTCAACATCAAACAACACAACTTGCGCTCCAGCCTCCAGCCTCCTGCCTCCTGCATCCAGCCTCCAGCTTCCAGCAGCCAGCATCCACCGTCCACCATCCACCATCCACCATCCACCATCCTGCATCCATCATCCTGCATCCATCATCCAACATCCACCATCCACCATCCACCAGCCTGCATCCATCACCCAGCATCCAACAGCCATCATCCATCATCCACCATTCACCATCCACCATCCTGCATCCATCCTCCTGCATCCATCATCCTGCATCCATCATCCAACATCCAACATCCACCATCCAGCACCCACCATCCAGCATCTACCATACAGCATCCACCATCCACCATCCACCATCCAGTATCCACCATCCTGCATCCATCATCCTGCATCCATCATCCATCATCCACCATCCTGCATCCACCACCCACCATCCACCACCCACCATCCACCATCCACCTCCCACCACCCACCTTCTACCATCCACCATACAGCATCCACCACCCACCATCCTGCATCCATCATCCTGCATCCATCATCCACCATACAACATCGACCATCCATCACCCTGAATCCATCATCCAACATCCTGCATCCAGCATCCCGCATCCACCACCCACCATCCAGCATCTACCATACACCCTCCACCCTCCACCATCCGCCATCCACCCTCCACCATCCACCCTCCACCCTCCACCATCCACCACCCACCATCCAGCAGCCACCAGCCTGCATCCTGCATCCAGCATCAAGCCCCCACCATCCATCATTCACCATCCACAACCCATCACCCACCATCCACCATCCACCCTCCACCATCCACCATCCACCACCCATCATCCACCATCCACCATCCTACCTCCATCTCCAGGCCCTCAGAGCGGTTCCCCAGTGAGAAGCGTCCATAAACGCGATGCCTAGTCAGACACCAGGGTGCTGACTCCTGACTTTATTCATGTTCACGCTGGGTATCGATGAGTTCACCTAGAGCGCACACGTGCCACAAATTGCAATGTCAGGTATTTGTGTCTATTCTTTTCTTCTTGGGTCCTATTTATTGTCCTGTGTGTGAATCTATCGCAATTTGTGTCTATTTTCTTTTGCTGGGTGCTTTTGGTTGTTGTCTGTGAAGCTATTGCAATTTGTGCCTACGTTTCTTCTTTTTTGGGGAGGAGGGTCCTCTGTGTTTGTGTTGTGTGTGTGTGTTTGTGAAGCCATTGCAATAACAGGGATAGTGATGCATATTTGATGTGTTGCATTGCACTATGGGTAATGTGGCATGGTATGTTTCACAGTGACATATGTTCGTTGATGCTTGCATCCGGCGATGTCAATGGATGCCCTTTTCATGGAGTCCTTGATTATCCTTATGTGTTGCTGAAATATTCACATTCAAGGACATATCAGCTATGTTGAATGTAGAACGCTAACATATCCAGGGAATAGTTGGTCAAAGACCCTATAACACAAAGACGGCTCACTCCCTATCTCTCCCATGGTAATGTAAATTTTGCAGTGCCATCTTGTGGTCGGTTTGATCAGCCCGGCTGCTGGCTGGTGTATCACATGTAAACACATAGGCTTATAAGACGAGAGGATGAGTTTAAAATTAAAAAAAGAGATCGCCTGTCATTTGGATTTGGCCGATGTTGCACCTACTGCCTGGTCCCCACCTCCCTCTGCCCCCGCTCCCCCATTCCCCTCGCCCTCCCTCATTCCCCTCCCCCGGCCTCACCACCCTTCCCTCCCCCTCCCCTTCCGTCTTCCCCTCCACTTCCGCCTCCCTCCCCTGCACTCCCTCTGCCACTCACCCTCACCCACCTCAGTCGGCGCTCTCACACCACATGAACCCTCCCCCTCTCTGATGGTTTGTGGTGGAGTTGTAGGGGTCTTGCAGAGCGGCACCTCACAATCTTTTGCATCCCTAAAGCTCCACCACACACCTACACCATCAACACAACCCTAAACCTCTCAGCAACACCTCTAAGCCCCCCACCACACCCCTATACCCCCACCACATCCCTAACCCCCCACCACACCTCCCACCACCCACCTACACTCCCACCACACTCGCACCACACCTACACCACCACCACACACCTAAACCCTCACCACAAACACCTACACCTCAACCACACACACCTACACCCCCATGTCACCCCCACGACACACACTTACACCCATAGCACACCCACCCACCACATACCTACACCACTAACACACATACCTACACCCCCACCACATCCCTAAACCCCACCACACACCTACCAAGTGACAGCAGGGTTTCTTCTGACACTCCAACGCTATCAAAATGATCAAACCCACCACCACTTGGTGCGCTGGCTGTTCTCTTGATTACACAATACAGACTGAGTGAGCCGTCTTAGTGTTATAGGGTCTTTGAGTTGGTCCAATGTTAATTATACTTATAACAAGACACGATGACCCAAATGAGTTGAACGTCAGCCTACATGTCTGGTAGGTCGTAGATTGTCCAACCCTACAGGACCGAACCCTGGTGGAGTCAAACCAACAACTTAACAATTGATACTTGTCACTACCTAGTCTGGCGCTCACATTTCTACGATAGACCAAGGAGCAGTGGAATGAGGAAGAACAATTATCCGCAATTGAAATTTCCCCAGCCTAATCAACTATTGTATACACAGAAAGTACTATCAATATCGTCATACTGGACTAAAGCTGAAATATACATATATTATGACGTCATAGAGGGAAGATTGAATCACATAGCTTAGTTTACGGCCTACTTTAATTACTTCAATTCGTTAGTATTTAAAGAAGGTTTGTGTGCATGATAACTTTGGCTAATGGGTTGCATAATGTTCTAAACTTGTCATATAATTAGTGAGTCATGGGCTTAAACAGGTTTCAGGCCTGTTTCAGAAAGGTTGATTGGTTATTGGAGTGTTGCATCCTGGCAACACCTAAGGTCAAATCAGGAGAGGTACCGACTTGTGACAGTGCACCCTGATGACGACTTTATAGTGCCCCCCCCCCCCCCACTGGGAAATCAGCCTGCTGGCATCATTACCTGATGTCCCACTTAGTCACATTATCCTGACACTGAGCTAACCAGTCCTTTCCCTTATCCTATTAATGCCGACCACCAGGCTAGGAAGCGACAAGTATCAATTCTATTAGTGAACCACAGTGACTGGTGCTGTACATTATACAGCAGGAGCCACTCCCTTAAATCTACAGGATCGGTGCTGTGACTAATACAGCACTGACCAAACTTAGATTATTTAGAATGTCAATTTCAATAGTAAGATGGCCGGAAGACCAGTGCTCCGGCGCTGACAAATGTCCTATTCAGATGAATAAACACTTTACCAAAAATAAGTCATTTGTTTGACTGGACCGGGAACCAAACTTCTGAACTTCCACATGCGAGTCCCGCGCTCTACTCAGTCGGCCACCGAGCCCGGTTTTTCGGTAAGGAAGCCTACCATATAGTTGTTTCCTGGCAAATTTGAACAATTGTTAAATTGTCAGTGTGTCTGACTGACCGCAATACTGAGTCTGATAATGATTCTCAGGTTTCATTGAGCCATAAATAACAATTTGCTTCAAGATAGACAAACTATAACACATGATATTTTATCATGACAATTTTGAAGAAATAAAATGAGTATCTGTTTCTGGGGTTGATGCCACTTTATCTTTGTGGACTAGATGGTTTGAGTAGAGCCGTTGAGTGATTATTTTTGGCTGGAAGATCACCCCATAGGGAAGCCTTACAATTGTCTTACTACATGGTTGTTGTTAAATAAAACTCAAAACTCAAAACTCAAAACTCAGCTACATGTGCTCTCCTTTGTTTTCACAGCTTATAGTTTCCTTTGAAATGCTGTCTGACTGGGCACTGCCTGATATGGAATATAAGGTAAGCAGGAGCAGGGGCGCAGCCAGAAATACAACAATTGTCAACACAGAATTCTTTCCAGGGAATTTGAAATTGTAAGCACACCATTTGTTTAAAGTGTGTATTATAAAAGATTTAGCAGCTACAGAATATGACGCTGAGAGAAATTGCTGACATGTGATTACAGTGCGATGATGTTTATTGGTTGGTTGTTGGAGTTTAACGTCTTGTCAACATGTAAAGTCGTATCAGGATGGGTAACAACTTGTGACAGTGTGCACTCATGGCAGCTTTATAGTGCTGTGCCATTGCAAAATCAGGCCGGGAGCACCATGAGCCGATATTCCACTCAGTTATACTATCCTGTCATCGAGCTAACCAGTCCTTGCGCTTTCCTACTAATGTCGACCACCAGGCTAGGAAGCGACAAGTATCAATGTTATATGTCATTGGTCTGCCTCAACCGGGAACGGAACTCCCGATCTCCCGCACGCGAAACCCGCGCTCTACCGACTCGGCCACTGCGTCCGATGGTGCGACAATGTAGCTACGCCCCTGCTGATAATGTTGTCTCTATGGCGACAGAAAGCGCGCAATCAGCTACATGCTGCACCTAGCTGTGTCAACGGTCACCGCTTAGGACAAACATTGTGCAATTACTTGATGGCATATGCATTTGCTTCCAGGCAACCACACCGTCTGCCCCCCTCCCCCCTCCGAGCACAACCAACATAGTCCTCTACCAAGTACCAAGTACAAATAATATAATACAGACATGATGACACACACTGAGAAGTGGTGTAAGTGAAATTACAAAAAATGAAATATCTCATCAAATTTTCCAAGCCAGGAAGCCCATTTAGTAGAGTGGAATAAAGGGTTCTAGACGGAACTGTGGATTCCCCGCGCAGCAACCCAGAGAGTACAGTACAAGCAGAGGGGGGTATTCTCATTTATAACCCTGTCACACTACGACGCATCGCGAAGGCGTGCGCCGACATAGGTGATTTTGCACCAATACGTAGGTGTAGGTTGATATGTGTTACTCCAACGTTACGCGTTTGTTGAGCGTATGTTGGCATGTATTGATGTTTGTTGTTATATGGAGTCGCTTGTCAAGCGGTCGCAAAAGTTGTTATGCATGCACAAAACTGTTTATGTTCAACAACGTGTGGCTTTTACGTTGGACATACATTATGTGTATGTTGGACATACACTGATGTACATTAGACATACCTTAGAGAAATGTTGTTCATGCATAGCACTATGCTGACCCATGTCAGTCGGACAGAGAGCCAGCGGAAACGTACTGTCTGCATATTGACAAAGTATTGACAATGTATGGACAACGTATGGATAATGTATGTCTAACGTATATATATAACGCACACTTCTGGTGATCAACTTACATATATAATGTTCACCGGCTTTCTGCGAGCGTACCGTGAATATATTGCAAGTGTTTTTCGGTGAGAGGCACGTTAGCCATATGTTGGCCATACGTTGGCCATACACTCTGCTACATTGGTCGTAATGCGAAGCATTGCGTTTGATGCGAGGAGAGGAAGAGACCCTCCCCCCGCCCCGCGCTGTCGCGCTGCTTTCTCACCTCGGCAGACGGCGCGGCGCGCCGCCTCCTCCCCCGACGCCCGCTGCTCGCCACCTCACGCCCTCCCCCGGGCCGGCAGCATTCACACCTCACCTGCTGTCGCCCCTCCCTCCTCCTTTATAAGGTCACCCACCGGCCTCCCTCAGGCACTCGCCCTCCTGCCGTCTCCCAGCTCTCTGCCGTTTTTCATCTTTGGTCATCCACCTCGGACCTAAACTACACTATGCCTCAAGGGAAAGGACGAGGATGGAAGGGTTCCCGGGCCGCCCCGCGCACCCCGGGGCCAGCCTCCACGCCCGGACGGGACGAGTCTCCGGCCTCCGTGCCGGCGTCCCCCGCGGCGCCCTCGGCCCCCACCTCGGGCGCCGAGATGTCGGCGGTGATGGAGGCACTCCGCCTCATCCAGCTGGAGCAGCGCCAGACCTCCGCCGAGGCGCGCCAGACCGCAGCCGAGATCCACGCCCGGATGAACGCCATGGAGAGCAGGGAGGCACCCCAGCCACCCCCCCCTGCAAGCCACAAGGCCGCCCGCGTCGCCGCCGGCACCCCGGCCCCTCGGGCGCGGACCGCCGCCTCAGTCCGCCCCCCGCCGCCACCTCAGGCGACCCTGCCCGGGGCCGCCCACCCGGAATACGAGAGGTACCGCCACCTCGCTGCCCAGCCCACGCCGGCCGCACCTTCAGTCTACCAGGAGGAGCCTACTCGACACAGCCCCGCATCCGCGGCCGACGCCGTCCGGGACATCTTGGCATCCGCCGAGGCGCACCACTCCGTCATGCGCCAAGGTATCCTGGTCGATTACATTTTTCCTTCCGACCTGGTAGAGCGCGGCCCTGAGAGGAAGCCGGTGAAGAGGGGCGAGGCAACCAAGGACGAATATACACTCGCCCTTCTCACCCTAATCGACCACCCTGACTTCCCCGCCCACTCCGCCCAGGGACTCCACCACCACCACCTAGCAGTCTGCCGGGACAACCTCATCTACCCGTGGCCGACCGTCCGCCGGTACTCGGAGACCGTATTTACGTGGATCGCGGACGGAAGGCTCCCCCACGGGTGGCATGACCCGGTAGCACTGAACCTCCTCAGAGTGGAGTGCATTGCCATGCCCGCTCCTGCCACCACCCAAGCCCGCCCACTCGACCCTGTAAGGCCCCGATCCCAGCCACGCGTCCACACGGATACACGCATCACATATAGCAGGGACACTCACGGAGCACTCTGCTACGCGTGGAACCGGGACCCCAACTCCTGCACCCAGGCTGCCCCGGGGGAGGTCCACGGCCAGGGGGCCACCAGGCAGCGCCATGCCTGCGCATACTGCGCAAACGTGCGCAAAGTCCTCACCATGCATAGTGAGGACGCATGCTTGGCGAAGCGCGCATGTGCGGCAGCTCCCACCTCGCCGTATTTTTAAGAAGCCGGCACCTCCTACCCAGCCCGGAGGCCCCTAACTGGCCCACCTACCCCAACAACGCCGACCACCACAACCCTACCAGCCCCCCTGTAACCGCTCGCCTCAGCTCTGCCAGTTTACTCCCTCCCATCCCCCCTGTAACCACTCACCTCAGCACTGCCAGTTTGCCCGAGGCGCGGGCTGACCGCCGCCTCGGCCCCGCCGACCCCACCGGCAACCAACCCTCATTCGGGCCCCGGCGCCCCCTCTGCAAGGCTCCCATCGCCCCAGACATCCACCTCGACCCAGGCGACACTGCTTTCCTCTGTCCCCCCCACGACCCCCCGCCCGACTCCCCCGACCCCCCTCACCCCGACCATCACCCCGCCCACCCCGTCCCCGAACCCCCCCCAACCCCGCACGATGTTGCTGCCCCCCTCGCGCGCCCCCGCTCGTCGTCGCCCTCCGCGCTCTCCTCCCGGACGACGCCGCGGGGGCGACGGTGTTGGTGAATACCGACAACATGGCCTCCGCTCTCGCGCTCGAGTCGGTACCCTCGGGACCTGCGCCCGGGAGCTCTGGCTGATGGCGGCCACCAGCTCCTTCGAGCTCCGCATCGTTCACAAGCCCGGGGCGGACCTCCTCCCTGCCAACGCCGCCCATGACGATTTCCCTTTCTTCCTCGGTCTCTAGGTTTCCCCCCTGCCGAGCTCGCCGCCGTCTCCCGCTTCCATGCCGCAGCCCTCGCCCCGGCGACTTGGAGGAACCGTCGTCGCCAGGCCGAGGAGTTTGTCACCTACGCGGTTGCCCGAGGCGCGGACCCCCTGGCGCCCACGGCCTACGACGTCGCCGCCTTCACTGCCGCCCTCTTCCTCCGCGGACTCGCCCCGGCATCCATCAAGAACACCATCTCGGGCGCCCGCTCCTGGGTCGAGGGCGCCGGGGGCCTCACCTCGGGCTTCGACGCCCGCCTCCCCAAGGACGTCTGCCGGGGAGGGGAACGAAGCTCCACCCACCTCCGGCGACAGGCGCCCCCTCTCTCCCCGCACCAGCTCGCCCTAGTCGTCACCCACCTCTCGAGGGCCGGGCCCGCCTCCCTCGTCCCTCGGGCCGCGCTCCTCCTCGGGTACTTCGGGATGCTACGACAGTCCAACCTGCTAGCCCCGAGCCCCGAGGGGTGGGGCGGCCCCCACACCCTCACACATGACGACGACCGCATCGCGCCTGGAGGGCTCCGCCTCCTCATCAAGAGCTCCAAAACCATATCAAGCCCCTCGGGCGCGGTCGCCCTCTTCATACCAGCTATCCCCGGCTCCTCCCTCTGCCCCGTAGCGGCATGGCTCGGAGCCGTCGCCCTCTGCCCCGCCGCCTCGGACGCCCCGGCCTTCATGATGCCCTCCGGCCGGCCCCTTGACCCGCGCTCCCTCACTGCGCTGCTGCGAGGGGCCCTCTTAGCCCAGCGGGTGCCGACGCCCGAGACCTTCACCCTCCACAGCCTCCGCCGAGGGGCCACCCAAGCCTGCCAACACGCCGGGGTCCCCCTCTCCGACATCATGGTGCAGGGCACATGGACCTCCGAGGCGGTCCACGCCTACGTGCCCCGCCTCGCGCCCTCGGGCGCCCCGCGAGCCCTCTCCGCCCTTTTGGTGGAGGGCTCCTCGGCACCCCCTCACTCCACTGACACTTGATGAACTGAACTTTATTTGTATTACTCCGCTCCTCATGAGCTCCTTACTTTATTAATCATTGCTTATTTACTTCTATTGTCTTATTGTTACCCTTTTTGACTTGTATGCTCTGTCTGAGGCGCAAATAAAGACGCCTTATTTCCACCCCCGCCTCCTCTCTTCCTTTTCGCGCATCATATCATAGGCTCTCATACGCTGAAAAACACTAGCAATAGGTCGGACATATGTTCTGCATATGTTCATCAGACATTCAGTGTGTTGTGTATATGGAATGTATATGTTACACATACAATGGCCATATGCTAGCAATGGGTCGGACATACATTCTGCATAGATTCATTACGTTGTGTATGCTGTATGTATACTCCAACTTTGCCTTCCACACTGAAAAGTTTGACGCATCTCAACATTTGAAAGAGATTTTAGCCATTGGCCACATGCTTGTGCGATGCATCCTAATGTGACAGGACCATTAGCCAGGTGAAATGCCACATACACAGGTAGGTGTTCGGAGGTGGATTGTGTAGTAAGGTACACTCACCTCCGCAGGTGAAATGCCACATACACAGGTAGCTGTGGGTAGGTGGATTGGGTAGTCAAATGCACTAAACCCCTCCAGGTGAAATGCCACATACACAAGTAGGTGTGCATAGGTGGATTGTGTACTGAGGACACTGACCTCCCCAGGTGAAATGCCACATATAGAGGTAGGCATTGATACAGAGATTGCTTCAGGGAGCTTCGATAAGGTAATGGTCAGGACACCGGGCCTAAAAGTTCTAATTTGAATGTTAATGTCTGACTTCATGCGATTTGGGTAGTTTGGGGGAGAAACACCCAGAATAAACACACATACAGACACACAACAAAACCATTATTGGTGTAATGGCCAGTATGGCTACTGTACACCCTATGCACTGTGCCCTTATTGAACTTGTTATCTGATATAGACAATAACCAATTCTAATTGAATGACTAATACATTCAAAGACCCTATTACACTAAGACAGCTCACTCAGCCTGTATTATGTAATCAACATGATCAAACCCACCACTTGGTGCACTGGCTGTTCTCTTGGTTAAACAGTTGCTATATTATATGTATAAATGTATATATGAATGTAACAGATGTGTGATGATGGTGACGATGATGATGATGCTGATGCTGATGTGTATTTGTTCATAGCAATTTCATATTGATGTGTATTCATACTTGCCTCATCATCATCATCATGCTGTCGGTCGTGATGCGACAAAGACTGCTTTCATTACTTGACTGCCGCTCTCCATTTAGCTCATACTTACTTATATCATGTATAATACAATTGTATGTGTTTACATGTGAAACACCAAACAGCAGCCGAGCTGATCAAACCCACCACAAGGTGGCACTGCAAAATGTACATTACCATGGGAGAGATAGGGAGTGAGCCGTCTTAGTATTATAGGGTCTTCGATACAATATTGCAATGTAATTAACGTTGCAATGAATCACTCTTCCCTAAATAGCAACACATTAATAACCACTAGTCTGCTCTTGTCCGATGGTTCTGAGTTTGTCATTGTTCTGAGATAAATATAGTGAATTGATTGTTATAACCTACCATAATTTAGTGAGAAGTAACTTTTATTTTGAATGGCTATGTTTTGAGATATTTGAATTAAACATGTACAATTAGTTTTGGCATGCATTCCAACACTTTGTAACCATAAGCTTTAGCAGTAACTGGTTATATTAAATCGCCTCAGTATTCTTCTATTTGGCAACAAATGTTTAATATGTGTATCTGTATGCAAGTTAGATATATAGAATCAATTCTAGATACTTACTTTGGTTTTGAAAATGTGATGCTTCATCCAACTATGCAGATATAACTATATACCACCGTGCCTTGGCCTTCAACGTCCATAAATATATCCAGAAACTTACAGTTATGGGCAAATTGACACACTGTTTAGTAGGCACCGTCATATATATATATATATTTTTTATTTTTTTTTGGTAAAGTATTTATTCATCTGAATATGACATTTGTCATCGCCGGAGCACTGGTCTTCCAGCCATCTTACTATTGGAATTGACATTGTAAATAATCTAAGTTTGGTCAGTGCTGTATTAGTCACAGTTGTTACATTAACTGACTTTACCAGGTATTTTGTCGGTATAAAATGCATATTTACTGCAATCCCATGTAATTCACTTAACGAGACACCAAGTTTGAGACTGTAATATGAGTTTGAAAATAACCAGACATTTATTTCTGATAACAGCAAGTCCATACTTCAAGGAAGTGAGCAATACTTAGATAAGTGTAGGGCAAGTCGGTGACAGAGCCTTCCTTAAACTAGGGCAGTAACGAAGTATCATGAATGTGTGAGAGACCGAATTGGTCTAAGATAAGCAGAGTGGCGACATATAAAGTGATCAGTAAAGAAACAATAGCACAACAATACAATGAAATACAAGTAGATAAACAAGGCAATACAACTTATGTGTAAGGTCAGTGCTCAACCCAGTAGGGCTGGGAGGGTGGGAAACCAAACTGGATGGATTGAGCTCTGGCAGCCAAGTGAACATGAGGCGACTACATCTACCACCACCCTCTGTGCACCCGGTGTTTCGTTAGCTGATTAATCATGTTAGCTGAGCCAACATAATCAATTCACTTAATGAGACACCAAGTTTGAGACTGTAATATGAGGTGGACAATAACCACCCATTTATTTCTGATAAAAACAAGTCCATACATTGAGGAAGGGAGCAATACTTGGATAAGTATAGGGCAAGTTGGCGACAGGGCCTTCCCTAAACTAGCACAGTAATGCAGTATCATGAATGTGTGAGCGACCGAATTGGTCTAACATAGGCAGAGTAGTGACATATAAAGTGATCATTAAAGAAACAATAGCACAACAACACAATGAAATACAAGTAGATACACAAGGCAATACAACTTATGTGTAAGGTCAGCATTCAACCCAAAATATGCCAGAGCTTGGCAGGCTGCACTAATGTGAATAGCGCAAAGGTATAGGTTTACCGCTGAGCTGTCCCATGTCCCTGCTGACATGATGTTATCGAGCGTCAGGCCTGAGCCTTGACATGCTTGGGCAGCCCCCCCTACGAAGGCCATGCAGAGTGAAACCTTTGACCACCCCAAGCACCATGTAGGAGGAGACTTTGGGAGCTCATTTAAGGGTCGGGATGGTCAGCGGGAGACCGGAAGGCAGCAGGAACACGGAAGAATCATCTTGAGGGCTTAAGATCCGAGCATTGTTAGACCAGGCTCTAACCTAGCAACATATGGCACCTGGAAGATCAGGGAGCCTGAATACCAATGGTGACATTGGTTTTTGTTGACAGGAGGGTTACCGTGAGGGAGGCTGATTCTGCCTTAACATCATTGAATTTGATGACATGCGGATTAACCTGCAAACCTATAGAGATAGGCACAAGATTACTCTGCCTTACCAGAGTAAAGTAACCACTCAGCAATCAACTATGAGAACAGTGAGAACAGGTGTGAGCTTAGCCAGATATGAGATTATGCACCTAAGGTTATCCGGAGTAATGGGCACGGCTCTTTGTGTCACATGTGACACATTTTTGAAAAACATCTCTTTTAAACAACTTAACCTCTTGCGCATCAAACGTGGCCGCATCGCACGTCAAACGCAGCAGCATCACCTACCCAGATCTTAACTGAGCTAAAGTAGTTCATCACAGCTCCATGCAACTTCAAGCGATCAATGAGAAGAAGCAGGAATGAAAGCAGGTCATATGCTGTAGGAAGATCGGCATTAGCCGTATGATGGGGGCAAAATGCCTACATGTCGAGGAGGCACCGATTAATTTTCAGCTAGTAGCCTGCAAGATAGCGACACAAATTGTACTATCTTCCAGGTACACAAGTTATTACAGTGTAAATTGTAACACATTAATATTCACTTTCATATTGTAGTTACATTAACTGACTTTATCAGTTATTCTGTCGGTATGAAATGCATATTTACTGCAATCCAATGATATCCATATTCACCCTGTGCACAATGGGTTTGCTTTCATTTAGGTTGCTAGTTTTTTGGGGTTTTTTTTGTTTTGTTTTTTATTGAGGCGGTATTTATACTGTCCATAGCATATAAGCTGGGGTACCCAGGCTTGTTTTCAATGCTGGCCAGTTGAAGTGTTGCTGGTATCTTACCACACAGCAGCTGCTGATAAGTTATTTGATTGCCTGCATTTAAGTAGCAGATAGATAATTGGTTGGTATGGTTAGTAACCTATGTTAGTTTTTTTGGATTTTCTTGGCATATCTACTCTTATTACTAGACTAGCCTACTCCTATTTACATATCATAGGCTTGTACGTAGCTGTGTGGTGTGTTATCTGGCTATTCTTGGCATGGTTACCTTCCATTGGGAAACCCTCTGGTGGGCCATGACATATCACATGCCCCTTTGCAGTGCAGCTTAGTGGGGGGTTTGCTAGCCTAATTTGCCCAGATATTTTTTGTAAGTTTTTAGGTCTGGAATTTGTTGTTCCTTTACCGTTTGGGCATTCCACACCTTGGCAGCCATTTCCAGCATGCTTCTCTCATGAGCTTTTATTTGGCTTCTGGTCTGCTAGTTGTATTACAAATGAGATTAATTTAAATGAGATTAATTTATTTTATCTATCAAGCAATGTTATTGTATGGTTGCAAGGATAGTGTTCTGGCAATGACGTGTTAAATTATTATAATGCATTTAATTTATTTTGATATAGAGTGTGCCACCTGAATATTGTTATTTGTAAGTATAAAAAGGACTATGAAGAGTACATATCACCCCAGATGGAATGACACATACTTAGATAGTCGATTACATCGAGAAGTTTAGAATAAGCATATTTACAACAACATCCTTGGAAATGCATAACAATGCAGCAAGATGTCAGAATGAACAATTACCACAGGGTCATTCCACAGTTGATGAATGAAGTGACTCATACAACAATGATATACACAGAAATGAACTAGAGAAAGCAATTCCACGGCAATCACATGCTGTCAGACGGCATGGATGCAACATTTCATTATATTTAATCTATGTTAGAGGGTACATAATGATAGGTTGTTTCAATATAGTGGTCAGCATATAGAGGAGCATGAGTACAGCCTGGTAACCAGTGTATGTGACAAACAGCCTGGTTAAAGAACCAGTGTCAACAGATGTGTTATATATGGCCTGGTCCGGAAACCAGTACCAATGGACGTGACAAACGGCATGATCAGGGCAACAATGTCAATAGAAGTGACAGATGGCCTGGTCAGGGCACCAGTGTCAATATATGTGACATATGGCCTGGTCAGGTCACCAGTGTCAATATATGTGACATATGGTCTGGTCAGGGCACCAGTGGCAATATATGTGACATATGGCCTGGTCAGGGCACCAGTGTCAATACATGTGACATCTGGCCTGGTCAGGGAACCAGTGTCAAGTGATGTTACATATGGCCTGGTCAGGGCACCAGTGCCAATATATGTGACATATGGCCTGGTCAGGCAACCCGTGTCAATAGATGTGACATATGGCCTGGCCAGGGCACCAATGTCAATAGATGTGACATATGGCCTGGTCAGGGAACCATTGTCAATATATGTGACATATGGCCTGGTCAGGGAACCAGTGTCAATATATGTGACATATGGCCTGGTCAGGGAACCAGTGTCAATAGATGTGACATATGGCCTGGTCAGGGAACCAGTGTCAATGGATGTTACATATGGCCTGGTCAGGGAACCAGTGTCAATAGATGTGACATATGGCCTGGTCAGGGAACCAGTGTCAATAGATGTGACATATGGGCTGGTCAGGGAACCAGTGTCAATTGCCGTGATAAACGGCCGGGTCACGGCCCCAATGTCAATAGATGTGACATATGGCCTGGTCATTGCCCCAGTATCAATGGATGTGACATACATCCTGGTCATGGGACCAGTATCAATGGACGTGACACACTGCCTGGTCATGGAGACATTGTCAATGTATGTGCCCTATTGCCTGGTCATGGCCCCATTATCAATGGATGTGACAGACGGCCTGGTCCCGGAACCAGTGTCAATGGACCTGAGATGAGGCATGGTCATGGAAACCAGTCTCAATGGATGGGAGATACGGTCTGGTCAGGGCACCAGTTTCAATGGACTCATTCAGGGAGTTTGCTTGTTCTTCAGTGACACTGAATAGTGCACATGGTTCCGTAACCAGGATATTATACTTGCTGAGCATTGTGTGGGTCAATGGTTGAACACATCATTGACGTCCGCTAACATGAGATGTGTAGGTGTGAACTGGATTGTTCTTTCACGCAGTGAAGCGAATCCCTTCGTTTCCCTTCCTGCCTCTCCAACCCTTCGGCGCCCGAACTCAAGTTGACTAAGCTGTCTTACTTGGAAGTGTTTGACTGTCACCACCGGGCGTGGCAGGGTGGGTGGGAATGGATCTAAATGGGTGCGGGGAGGGGCGGACTGGGGGGCTGGGGGTGGGCGATTAGGAGCGGGGACGTGTGGCAAGGTGGGGGGGGGGGGGGGGGGGGGATGAGAGCGAGTGGTGGGATGTGGGAGAGGGGGACGGGGGACGGGGCGGGGCGGGGGGCGGGGATGAAACGACGAAGACGGACAGGAAACGAGGCGAAGGCCGGGCTTGGGGGCCGAGCAGCCATGGCGGGGAGGGGAGGGAGGGGCCGGTTTGGGGTGGGGCTTGCGGTTTTGTGTTGTGCATGGCACACCGCGTTGTTGCGTGTGTGGGCCAGGAGGGGGGGGGGTCGGGATGGGTGTGTTTGGGGGCGTGGGAAGCGGAGCGGGCTGGGGCATCTTGGGGGCGGGTTCAAGTTGGGAGGCAGGATGGGGGAGGGTGGGGCTGGGGGTGGGTTGTGCGGTGGGGACGGGAAGGAGCGGGGAAAGGGCGGGCTAGGGCAGACGTGGTCTGACGTCGCGGGGAGTGGCGTCCCGGGCGGGACAGGACCGAGGGGGGTGGGGCAGGAATATGGCGGGTGAGGGGGTTTGGGCGGGGCGGGGCGGGGCGGGGCGGGGCGGGGCGGGGCGGGACGGGGCGGGGCGGGGCGGGCCGGGGCGGGACGGGGCGGGGCGGGGCGGGGCGGGGCGTGACAGGGCAGAGGCAGGGGTGCAGTGCGCTGGCAGAGCAATGTGCACAGCGCTCATTCCAACCAGGGAAAAAACCTGCTTCACTAGCATTTCCCCGACCAAATCCCAGCACTGCAATCGTCAAGTTGTTGCGGGATATGGGCTTAAAGGCCCGGGCGACTATATTAAGTAATACCCCTGTCACACTACGACGTGACGAGCCAACATGAGCCTAACGTGATCATTTTTCATCATGACGTTGGGTTACGTCATGATGACGTCAAAATGACGTTAGAATGACGTCGAGCTACGTCGCATTACGTCGTGTTACGTCGAGTTACGTCAAGGTTTTGGACATGTTCAAAACTTTGGACGTAGGTCGAACGTAAGGGTTTACGTTTGCCGTACGTTCTGTTCACGTTCAGTGAACGTCAATGACGTTAAACGGACGTTATTTCAAAACGCTGCTCACTACGATCAACGACGTTGGGACCCACATTTAAACTCAAGTAGCAAAAGCCAACAGGCTTAAAGGGAACGTCAGGAGCCGTCAGGAAAACATCAGGAGAACGACAGGGAAAACGTCAGGATAAAGAGCAATCAACATGGTAAACGTTCAACGTGCTCATTACATAGCAAACGACATGTAACGTATCCTTCGCGATGGAAAACGTTCATACGTTCCGTGAGCGTAGTGACGTTGTCCTCTCACGTGACTGACGGCCTGTATCACTACGCCTAAACCAACGGAACGTTCCCACGTCCACTACGCTGCATCCACGTTCAACTTGTGCCCAAATTTGCATACTACGCCGAGAAGTTCAACGTTCTTCACGTTCTCCCTACGTTGACGTCGTTACGTCGTAGTGTGACAGCCCCATAAGGATTAGAAAGGTTCTGAAAATATCCATGAGATTCCTTGAATGCCACATTTGGATCATTAATTGATTGGGTTTTTATTCATAGTAGATTACTTAACACCTGGACCCTAATACCCCTGTCACACTACGACGTAACGAGCCAACGTGAGCCTAACGTGATGATTTTTCGTCATTACGTTGCCGTACGTTGGGTTACGTTATGATGACGTCATAATGACGTTAGAGTGACGTCGAGCTACGTCATGTTACGTCGTGCTACGTCGGCGCGCGTCGAGGTTTTGAACCTGTTCAAAACTTTTGACGTATCTCGACGAGAAGGCCGTTAACGTCAGGAGACGTGACAATGACGTTTAGGTAAGACGTCGCGCGATCAGTAAAGCACGTAAATGACGTTAAGTCACGTTAAAGTCACATCAGACCGACGTCCCGGGTGGGAGAATGATGTGGGCAAGCGTATTGCCACGATACGGTCACGTTACGGTCACGTTACGGTCACATTACGGTCACGTTACGGTCACATTACGGTCATGTTACGGTCACGTTACGGTCACGTTACGGTCACGTTACGGTCACGTTACGGTCACGTTACGGTCACGTTACGGTCGTGTTACGGTCACGTTACGTTCATGTCACACCCGTTACGGCAACATTACGCTCACGTTGCACTAACGCCCGGTCATGTCGCCAATTACCCCTCCCCTCTAATGTTGTCACGTTACAGCTAACGTCACGACGTACACCAGCGTTACTTTCACGTTACGCTCACGTCAACTACGCGGCATTCACGTCCACAATTTGCATATTACGCCGATAACTTCGACGTGATATCATTATTTTCACGTTGTGGTTACGCTGACATAGTCACGTCGTAGTGTGACAGGGCCATAAGGAAAGGTCTTACTACACTGTATTCAATAATGTCTTAGGATGCTCTCAATCCCAGGCCTCATACCCTGACCCTTAGGCCTAAGCCTACTCAGCCTAATGGTGGTTAATGCACCACTGGGTTATATGTGCTCTGAAATCTATTATGGGAATATACCCAAGGACACTACCACTTATCAGTGTTCTTCTATATAGTAGATATTAGCTACTATCCTACTGTCTTAATAGGACTTAGTTCCTCCTTTGGCTACTATGGCGCCACATGTCAGTGGCTCCTAGCCACCCTTATTCCAACTGCATCTCTCATATTTGTATTTGTTTATTTTTTTATTTTGAAGCAATATCTGCTGCTTAATCCGAGCGACTGGTCACCTACCATTGCAGTATTATAGTGTTGCATAACTGATATACCATATTCCTCTTTAAAACAAAGCTTGGTTTATGTAATGACCCCTGTAGAGCACATTGATTTTTGTATCATCGGCTATTGGATCTCAAACGTATGGTCGTTCTGACATATTTCTTTGGAGGAAACCTGCTATTGCCACATCGGATCCTCTTTCCGATAAGCAACGAGGGGTCTTTTATATGCACTTTCTCACAGACAGGAAAGCACATGTCATGGCCTTTGATGAACCAGTTGTGGACCACTAGTTTGAACGGAAAATAGCCCAAATTGCAAATGGGTCCACTGAGTAGGATCGAGCAGATGACCCACACCTTCACTGGTCGACACTCTACTGCCTGAGCTACGTTCCGCTCTCTCCAACTGACATAACATAATCATGCAATATTCCTCTCAGGCATATTGTTCCTGCACTGAATCATCATCATCATCATGCTGTCGGTCACGATGCGACAAAGACTGCTTCCATTACTTGACTGCTGCTCTCCATTTAGCTCTCTGCTGTGAGCGGGATGTCCATGAGTCGGTCTTATTATCTCTCAGCTTCAGGTTTCTCTTGCTGGTATCCTTGAACCGGAGACGAGGGCACCCTCTCTGTCGGTAACCAGAAGACAGTTGACAGTAGAGGATCTGCTTTGGTAGCTTGTCTGATGACATCCTCATGAGGTGTCCTGTCCACAGGAGATTCTTTTTGATCAGAAGATCTTCCATAGAGGGCAGCCCCATCCGTTCCTGCACTGAACCAACCAGGCCTAAACATGGGGTTTCAGTAGCAATTGGAGGACCGGACGAGGTGGCCGAATCGGTAGAGCGCAGGCCTCCGGCACGTAAGGTCGAGAGTTCCTATTCCATGTGCAGGATGTCGTGCAAAAGTGATGACTTAGATAATGGATACTTGTCAAGACGTGTAACTATCTGCGTTCCACGCGGATACTAGGAAGTGTGGGGTGCAAGGACTAGTTACGAGGGAGGGAAGGGGGTTGGGTGGTATTTAACGTGCGTTATCTGGGTTGGGGGGGGGGGGGGGGGGGGGGTTGGTTGTTGGCGATGGTGGGGGGGGGGGGGGGGGGGGGGGGGGTTGTGGGGGAGAGGGGGGGGGGGGGGGGGGGGGACTACACACCACAACGTCTAGTTGCATAATGGTTTGTTCAGCCTTCGCACCACAGTACACTGGTCCCTCGCGCGGGCGCCGGTCCCCGCCGCCGAGCCGCGGTACACTTCACACCCGATGCATAACATCTTCTCTTCGAACAATGGAATAAATGTTACAGACGAGAAATAGCGGCTTCCTGTCTTTGCCACATATACAGTGTCGACTGGAATAAATATAACAGACAAGACAATATAATGGAATAAACTAACAGACAGGAAATATGGGTTTCCCTCCTTTTCCAACATGCACAGTGTATGATGATGACTTTCGACTCATATGTACTGTTCGAGCAATTTCCCCTGTTTGCCCGCTTTTCCATATTTTCTGTTGTTTGTCGTGTCCTATAGTTGTTTGAACATTTTTTGTTTTGGTGTTGTTTCTGTGCATGTATCTCTCTTTTTTTTCGGCTAAACTTTCTCATGCTGATTACATTCAATTACTCTATGTTGTTGTATCAGAATCTGTTACTTACACTCCTGTCCGATACCCTTTTGTGCCTGTGGCGGGCGTCGTGGCAGCCGTGTCAAGTTTATTACTCTTACTGATATCCAAGCCTGATAACGGGTTTTACTTCTCGGCCGTGCCTGGTTGTGTATGACCTTTGTCCCCTGACCTCACTTTCTGCTATCTTTATCGGGTGTTGCTTTGTGTTTGTCTTTACCCGCTGATTGTTATTTGGTTTGTGCTTTGTCTTGAATATATGTTTTCTGTTTCTGACTACCTTAAAACTATTTCGATTCAGTATTTCGTATTTTCATGTCTCGTTGTCGCCTGCCTTTGTAATGACCCCTGGTGCCCATTTTCCTTTGTGAGTCAGATATCTCACTTGTTCATTTACTTTTAGTTGCTTATGTTGTTTTCCCGCATGGCGATCATAGCACCTTTTCTGGGTCATTTGAACTCTTTGAATTTGCTCTGATGTTACTTTTGTTACTTTCGGTTTCAGTTGTTGCGCTATGGTTGGCAGTTTCGATCGTAACTTTCTACTCATTAACAGTTGCGCAGGTGACGCGTCTAATTCTGATAGTGGCGTATTCCTGAAGTTGAGCAAATATAGATTGTAGTCCTTTGACTCGTGCATTGCCTTCTTTATCATTGTTTTAACGGTTTGTATATGCCTTTCCGCTTGGCCATTGCTTTGCGGGAAATGGGGACTCGAGAATGTACGTTTGAAGGCATATTCGTTTGCAAATTTTCTATATTCGTCGCTTGCGAACTGTGGACCATTGTCCGATACTACAATTTCTGGGATACCGTGCCGCCCGAATATCTGTTTCATGGCTAGAATAACTGCTTGGCTAGTTGTACTTTGTAGTTCTACCACTTCTGGATATTTCGAGAGGTAGTCTACTACTAACAGAAAATTTTGATTTCCAATTTGAAATAAATCGGCCCCTAATTAGGTAAATGGCAAGCACGGAATGTCATGTGACTGTAGGGGCTCGCTGTGCTGTTTATTTCTATACTGTTGGCATAACTCGCACCTGGCAATTTTGTCTTCAACTGTGTTTGCATACCTGGCCAGAATACATACTCTCTGGCCAATCTTTTGCTTTTGATTATGCCTTGGTGCGTTTCGTGTAGCTTGCTTAGCACCGATTTTTGCATTTGTGTTGGTATGATGACTCTATTACCTTTCAATAAGACCCCGTTGTATTTTGTTATTTCATGACGAAATGTGTGGAATGGGGTGGCGCATTTCGGTATGGCTTTTTTGTCCTCCGGCCAATCAGTCTCAACCAACTTAACCACTTCTGTCAAAACTTTATCATTTTTGGTTTCATTTGCTATACTTTGAAGGTCACCCTGTATGACTTCTATCGCTGCGACGGTGATTTCTGTGTCGAACAGGGCTGTGTGCCCCGTGTTGCTGCTGTGCTCCCTTGACAATGCATCTGCAACGAACATGTTACATCCCTTTACATGTACCAATTGCAAGTCGTAATTTTGTAATCGCATCCTCATGCGTTGCATTCGTGCTGATAACTGATACAGTGGTTTGTTAACAATTGCAACGAGTGGTGTATGGTCTGTCTCGACGCGTACCCTTTTCCCAAAGATATAATTATGAAACTTAGTGCAGCCGAAACAGATGGCCAGAAGTTCTTTTTCAATCACTGCATAGCTGCGTTGGGTCTCATCTAACGCTTTGGAAGCCACAGCGATGGGTTTGCCTTCCTGTAGAAGTGCGGCCCCGAGCCCTGATTTAGATGCATCGACTTGCAGTGTGACCACTTTTTCTATGTCATAGAATCTTAATACCGGTGCATGCGTGATCATGTGTTTGAGTTTATCAAATGCATTTTGTTGCTCAATTTGCCAATGCCATGCAGTTTCTTTAACAGTGAGTATGCGGAGTGGTTTAGTTATTTCTGCCAGATTGGGCATGAATTTTGCAACATATGCTACCATGCCTAGAAACCTCTGTACGGATTGCTTGTTTGTTGGTGTGGGCATGTCATTCATTGCTTGGACTCTCTCATTACTGGGTTTGACCCCCTCCCCTGAAATTATGTGACCGACATAGTTTACACTTGTTTGACCAATGCTCGATTTTTTAGGATTTAATCTTAGACCGACGTCTCTGGCGCGCTCCAGGACGGCTCTGAGGTTGTTGTTGTGTTCTGACATTGTTTTTCCGTACACTAGGATGTCGTCGGTGATTACATTTACACCTTCTAAGTTGTTTAATATTTTGTTCATTTCGTATATGAATATGTCCCCCGCTGTCTTAATGCCAAATGGTAATCTGGTGTACCTAGATCTACCCCATGGCGTATTGAACGTGCACAGTTTGGAGCTTTCCGTATTCAACTGAATTTGCCAGTATCCACTTTTTGCGTCAAGAACTGTAAAATACTTGGCACCCTCCAGTTTTGCTATTACTTCTTCTACCGTTCGTGTGGGATATGGACCCCTCTGAATAGCTTTATTTAACTTTGTGGGATCTAGGCAAATCCGAATTTGTTCTCCTTTTCTAACCACTGTGATTGAATTTACCCATGGTGTAGGTTCGGTCTCTTCCACTATCACCCCTAGCATTATCATTCGGTCTAACTCTTGTCTTACTTTATTCTCAATGGCATGTGGGACTCGCCTGGGAGGATCGATTACCGGTTGAACTGTCTTGTCTACGTATATTTTAGCATCGACTTTGATTGTCCCTAACCCAGTGAACACATCTTGAAATGTTTTTACCATGCTCTGGGCTTCAGTGGTGTCTTTGCGATCCTCTGCTTGGATGCTGTCGATTCGTGACAGGATGTGTAGTCGGACACACGCCTCCTTGCCCAGGATCGGACATCCGTTTTCCGTGACCTGGAACCGCAACCACTGATCCTGTAGCCGCAGTGACGTCTCTCCTCTCGGCATGATCTTCTGGCCCAAGTACGTGACCAACCGGCATTTAGGCCTAGTTAACTTGGCGTCTGCGATTTTGTTGAACACGTGCATCGGGATGATATTTGCCTCAGACCCCGTATCCAGTTTGAACTTTACTGGCACAGGTCCGACAAATATGTCAGTGAACCACAACTCGCCGGATTTGTTGTCTTCCTTAGACACTGCTCCCACGAACAAATCAGTGTCTGCCTGCTGGAATTGTCTCTCGTCATCTTCATCGTACTCATCCAGGACAATTTCATTAATGCTGGTAGTTTTGCTTCGGCATACCTTGGCGAAATGTCCGATTTTCTTGCAGGCGGTACATGCCTTTCCTTTGGCCGGGCACGCATCCCGGCCACTCCTGTGATCGTACCCGCACCAGGCACAAGTCACACGCGTGCCGCCTGTTCTGTTTCCCTGATCGCGGCCTCCTCTGGTGTCCGTCCGTTGGCTTTGTTGTTGTTGTTGCTCGTGCGGGCATGCTGCGTGCCGTGCTGTGTCGTCCCGTCGTACGAAATCCACAGCGTATTCGGGCCCTGTCGCTCCTGACAGTTGTTTAACCCGATGCTCGCTCATCCTGCACATTTCCTCGCACAACTGCAGAGACAGTTTGGGTGTCTGCAACAACTGGTCCCGTAGATCATTGCACCGCACTCCGCTGACTAGCCTGTCACACATCAGAGAGTCTTTGATAGCGCCGTATTGGCAATGTCCAATTTTGTGTCGTACCTCTCTGATGTAGGCGTCCATCGTCTCTTGGCCCTGGTTGTAGCTGTTAAATTTGTATTGGGTCACCGTAAGGTTTGTCTTGCCTTTGCAGTATACACGGAATGCTTCCCGGAGCGGGTTGATTTTGTTGGTCTCGCCGGCCGTGAATGTCATGGACTGATGCACCTTTTGTGCCTCCGTGCCGGCTACGTGTAAAAATACACAACACTGTACGTTCTCGCTTCGAGTGAGAACCCCAGCTGCAGTGGAGTAAATGTTGTACGAGTGGCTCCAGGCCTTCCAGTTGGCTGCCAGATCCTCATTCAGGTTGAGTGGTCCGGGAGGTTTCAACCCGAGAGAGCCATTTCAAGTCAAAAGGTCCGCTTCTGACACCATGTAATGTTGTGATTATGAACGGACTACACACCACAACGTCTAGTTGCATAATGCTTTATTCAGCCTTCGCACCACAGTACACTGGTCCCTCGCACGGGCGCCGGTCCCCGCCGCCGAGCCGCGGTACACTCCGCACCCGATACATAACAAATACAACCAAGTGGGTAATTGGGTCATGGTGATGGCGGCCTCATCTCCCAGTGGACCAGCACTGTAACGTCGCCATGAGTGTGCACTGTCCCCAGTTGATATCCATCCTGATATGACCTTATATGCTACTAGGATGTAGAACTCCAACATAACACACAACATAACCTAGGGTATGGAATTCAACAGGGTCTCCCTGATTCCACTCACACCTCAGAAGTCTTTGCATTTTAATATTTAATATTTTCTCATTTTAATATTTTATCTTTTTATAGTTGATCAACACATTTGCACCAGCGAGTTTTACTGTCAGCGTTGAGGACGACAAACACTTTGATGTTGTGTTCGGTTTTGCTTCCTAGCCTGAGGCTCAGCATTAATATGATCTACCAAAATAGGGCACCAGACGGGATGGCCGAATGAGTTGAGCATTCGTCTCCTGTATGGGAGATCGTGAGCTCCGAACCCAGGGGTTGGTGCGTTTGAACACTGGTCGAGTCAAACCAATGACTTGAAAATTGATACTTATCACTTCCTAGCCAGGTGCTCTGCAATATTAGGATAGGGCAAGGACTGGTTGCCTCAGTGTAAGGATAATGTGACTGAGTGGGATATCAGGTCATGGTTGGTGCTGGTGGCCTGGTCTCCTAATAGCGCACCACTATAAAGTTGCCATTAGTGTGCACTGTCCCAAGTCAGTACCCGTCCTGATATGGCCTTAGGTGTTGCTAGGATGTAAAACAACAACAAACAAACCAAAACAGGAGACGGACGCTAAACTCATTCAGCCATCCTATCTGGTTATGCCAACGAAACCATTCTACCATATTCAATGGCTAAATCAAATTCAAATCAAATCAAATTCAAATCAAATCAAATGGGGTAACAACCAGCCAGCGCAGGTAAACAAATATTCGGTCATTTCATATGGTAAAACATGCACAGTCAGCTAAAATTCTGAATGTGGATGCAGTGCATTAGCGAGCACCACTGTTGTACACTAATATCGAATGGCACGGCCATTGAAGCCCGGATTCGCTAAATAATTTAAAGCAACAACAAAAACAGGAACAAAATGAAGAGTTCTGTTTGTGTTGTGATCTGGATTATAAACAGGTGGACGAACGAGTAAACACAACTGCAATTCTTAATTGGTCTGGTTCAAAGAAGCCAGCTATGCTTATAATTAAATGCACTAGCAACAGATCGTGAACTTATATACATGATTCCAGATATGTAAAAGAGGGAGGATGATTTGAACCTAACTAATGAGACCGGTGCTGGTCACCTGGTCTTCCAGGGCGGCAGCACTATACGGTTACCATGAGTGTATATTGTCACTTTGTAAAATATTCTGATAATAAGCATTGGTGGGGGAATACTAATGTTCTATTGTGAAACAGGTATACATGGCCAGGTGCATAAATGTGTTTATGTAGTTGCTGGTGGTGCTTGATTAATAGGTAAATGCACATAGTGGTGCTCGTAAGAGAGTGTGTAAGGGGCACTCAGAGCCCTACACACTACCCCCTCCCCCCCTCTGCTAGTCAGGATCACCACACTCAGGCTCAAGGCACCTGGCCAGGGGAGCCACACAGCTTGGTGGTGGTGGGCAGATCACTGGTAACTATGGGGACCAGGAATGCTGGATCCCTATTGGTAGAGTTAAGAATGCTTGTTTCTCATTGGGAGAATGGGGTGGCGTGATACTTTACACTGAATCCATGTACCATATAAATAATAAACCAGAGGGCTTGACTCTCTCTCTTCTTTCACACGTTATACTCTTCTTTTCTCTTTGCCTGTATTGATTTCACTATAGCCTTCCTACACAACCACAGATTTGAGCAGTAGACTTTACAAACTGTCAGTACCCGTCCTGATATAACATTGGATGTTGCCAGGACGTAAAACTCCAACAAACCCCTCTCGGTGGTGATCTTCCCCTCGTGTACACCTAAATGAATCACTACAGAGTGACAATAGCTAACTGACCAATGTATGCAACACATTTAACCAGTTAACAGTTTAACAACATTAATAACATCAAGACATCAACACCTCAAATGTGTGCGTACACAAGGAACACATCATTGTTGTAGTTAATATATGTTATTCACTGAAGAACATATTTCTGTCAGCAATGGGGTGCTGGTCTTCTAGCATTTAATTTTTACTGTAATTAGTTACCTACCGTGTACACTGACCAGACTGGGAGGACGAATGAGTTAAGCGTCCGTCTCCTTGTAATATTACTGGAGGCCCAGCTATCAGAGCCCCAGAAATACCACTTACTCTTCCCAGGTGCATTCTGACAACTATCTGTCAGTTCACATGTATCTCTCATAAGGGGAGAAAGGGAAGACAATTCACGCAAGATTGAAAGTGAAGAAATTGTGCTTTATTGGCATCAACTCCTGTTCACCTACTAGTGTAGTAACCTATCACCCTGACCCCTTGCCTTCTGTCCACACAGAGTCTCATTACCTCTTTAGTATGTCTATGATTCAGTGCCTACAGCCCATTGAACTGGAGTACCATGGTTGTTGCACACAGCTCAGTTTTTATATGAAAGGTGGAGCATCAGACAGAGTGGCTGGGTTCCTGCCAAAGAGAAGAGTGTGTCTCACTCAAGTGTCAGGAGTAGAGTAGAATCTGTCAGTAGTGCCCATAGCAGCATATATCAAAGTGTCTGCAATAATCAATATCAAAATGAGGCTTGTGTGGTCAGGTGGGGCAAAGGGCTGCAGGTCGCTGTGTCTCCCACAGTCAACCAATCAAGCACCCTCTACAGCCTGGGGGGGGGGGGGGACACCCCAATATAGCCAGCTGTCACTCAACCGGGGCTGTAGGTGGTGTCCATAATGTATGCAGAATGGCTGGTGTGCTTGTCCATCGGCCCCTGTGGTAACAGGTAGTTGCAGACAGTTACAATAAATATAGATATTAAAAATGTCCTTCTCCCCCACTTGCACCATTACTGGTGCATAGAGGGAACATTTCACTAAACATTAACTGTCTCTTATATAGGAACATCTCGTCATAATCTCAGGCACTGTGTATTAACATATATTTCACATAGACTAATATGTCACACAGCGAGTGGGGCACCCATTGCTTTTATATTACATAACCTTGGTCCCCACTCTGTCACCTGCGGATAATAATGCTCTCTGCCAATATACAATTCCGAACCGAAAATCCGTATATTTTTACATTCTGTTTTCGGAGATCGGGGAATCCGAAGCGATAGGTGTGTGCGTTCGAATCCTGGCCGAGTCAAACGAATGACTTAAAAATTGATACTTGTCACTTCCTAACCAGGTGCTCGGCATTAGCAGGATAGGGCAAGGACTGGTTGGTTCAGTGTGAGGATAATGTGATTCAGTGAGATATCAGGTCACGGTGCTGGCGGTCTGCTCTCTCAGTGGGGAAGCACTATAAAGTCGCCATGAGTGCACACTATCACAAGTTATTACCCAATTAATAATATCAAATCGTCAAATGTGTACGTGCACTAGGCAACACCCCATTGTTCTTAACATGTTTTATTCACTGAATAACATAATTTGTCAGCAATGGGATGCTAGTCTTCCGGCATTTGTCAGTGTAATTATTTACCTACTGTCTACAAGAAAAGACAGAATGAAAATGAATGGACCAGCCTGAGGTGTACCATGCCAGTGCATTTTCCACATCCGCCTTGAGGTCACTCACGGCCAATCCTGTTTGGACTGTACCACGCAAGGATTGCCACAGTATATTGCTGCCACCTATCGGCTCGCGGTGGCATAGTCGGAGCCAGGTGCGTGAATGGCCCTTCATTTCTGAGGGTGGGGCACTCGCATTGGGATGATACAGGGGTCGGAATATGCATGGATTTAGGCTTACTGGTAATTCAGAACAGAGGGTATAGTATTGTGCATATATATATATACACGGCTGACTGGTTCTACCTGACGTCATCACGCGACAACACCATCCTACCGTGTAACTAATACACCACCTCACCACCTCACCACCCTACCACCTCACCACCCCACCACTCGCCAATCCACCACCCGGCTTCCCACCACCCGGCTTCCCACCACCTCACACCATCACCACCCCACCACACTACCACACCACCCCACCACCCTACCACCCGACCACCCTACCACCCCACGCCACCACCCTACCACACCACACTACCACACTACCACACTACCCCACCACCCTACCACACCAATCCACCACCCTACCACCCTACCACCCCACGCCACCACCCTACCACCCCACGCCACCACCCTACCACACCACACTACCACACTACCCCACCACCCTACCACACCAACCCACCACCCTGAAAGAGATAGGAACAGCAGCCATACAAGGAACTCTATATTCACTAATGTCTTATGTGTACGGCAATCCACCATTAGTCAATAGCGGTTATAGGCACGACCAATGAATACCATATGTTAAGGTCGCAGTAAGCATGTATGCACATATTATAAAATATATAATTAGTTTGTATTGCTATTTAGATTTGGGATGTCTATAACGTTACCATGAGCGCGCACTGTCACAATTAAGTCGCTACCCATATTGATACGACCTTGAATGTTACCAAGACAGAAAACCCAAACAAATTCCAATACTGGTGTAGTGGTATGCACTGACCTCTCAGGCAAGGAGCCGCATAGACAGGTAGGCGTGGGTAGTGTGGTGGCATCGGGCGGCCTAGGTAATGTGATGGTTAGCACACTGGCCAGGAATGCAAAGAGATGTGGGTTCGAGTCGCGCTCTAGGCGCAATATTTCCCATTTTCATCACCCCCACGACACTGGTAACATTCAATCAAAGTCATAGTTCAGAGATAGAGTGGGCTGGGATTTGAACCAAATGCTCCAGCACTAGATGGTGGCGCCACCTATCCAGCCAATCTCGCAGACGCACCGCTAGGCACACCAGCATTGATATTACTTGAGACATATACATTCAGCAAATTGTCACAGATGTAACACACATAAACCCTCCACCTAGTTATATGTGCATAAGTGATTATGCTACACATAAATGATTAATTTCAGAACCAAATCATAACAGACTTTTAAAGTCAAATCGAGAAAATTCCTATTTATATTTCACATAATTAATTATGCCACACATACATTCTTAATCTACAAAGCAAAATATCTTCTTCGCATATATATATCTTTATATTTGCGCGCTATTTATCAATGAAGAATTTATTAAATCATGCAGATTAACGTACCTTGTAATTCAAATCGAGAGAATGCTGGTGCAGCCATTATCTTTCTTGTTTTTGCATTCTCTTCCAATGTCTCAACTTTACATCATTATTGATAGCATTGTTTGCTGGAACCAGCGACTCCAAAATTTGATTCATGCTGATGCAATGTTTCCTCGGATTTAGACTCAGTTGTCATTCACCTTTACCTTGGTTAAAGGTGTATTTTTGATCTAACACTTCCTCACCTCAGGCCCAACCCACTCAGGCGATCGTGGAATTGGTAAGAAGCCAGAGAAAGGACATCGCTATCATTGTATGTCTCAGCTAATGACAGGCCCGGTGAGCATTCAATGCGGAACTAAACAAGATGGCCGCCCTCAGTGGGAAGCCATCGCCTTGCACGCAGCCATAGTGGTGGCCCCTTTCCGCAAGTTGGAGTGTAGCTTAATTAAATGGACTGTCCCTAAGGCCAAATTTTAAAGAAAATTGCTGATACGTCCCCGCCCGTGGATGAGAATTCGCCTGCACCTGGGTTTTATATATTTGTTATCTGTTTAAAGCTGTTACAAATGTGTCTGGTTGGCTACATTAGTGCTGTATCGCGTATATTTATTATAATTATGGTCGGATTCGGCAGGAATAAATCACTTCCTCTATAGCCGTGTTCACACGCGCAAAATGTGAGGCGAATCAGACAAATCGAATCAGGTGAGGCGAATTAGCGGCCCGTTCACACGGGCAGTACTTGGGGCCGGAAATCGATATCTGCGCATGAGCAAGCCCAGCCTGACCAGCGCCAGTCTTCGATTAGGCAACGTCACCACTAGAGAGTGAGTTCGACCTAGATAGGTATGTACTGAATCGTATTGGTTTGGAATGGTCAAAACTTCTGCTGGGTAGTGAAACCCTAAAAATAAATGCTGAAAAAAATATCTGTGCACAGCTAGCGGTTTCATAGACCAAATTATAGTATGTAGTTCGACATGCTTAGTCCGCATCACGTAAGTCGGTTGCGTCCACACGGGCAAAATAAACCGCATCACAGAAATTGACTCATGTAAACTACCTCGATAGGTGGTTTACAGTATCCAGATCACAGGAATCGATTCAGCCTTAATCCGCCTCAGACGTCCGTTCACACGCGAAATGTAAGCCGAACTATACAAGTCGATTTCTACGAATCGATTTACATTCCCCGTGTGAACACGGCTTATGGCTGCAACCTGAGACTCACACACTCATTATTTACAAAGAAAAACCTAAAGAAGAAAGGGAAAAAAGGTTAAAAGAAATATATTCATAAAATAAATGTGTGTACCTCATATTCTTTACCTCTGGCATCATAGCTTTCTTTAATTGCAATACATCAATGATGTATAAACCTAACTTTGTGTAAATATAATATGTAAGACCAAATACAATGTACAACAAGATGCGCTACTCAGCACATTCATATAGGAATTATTGAAATAATCATGCAGTGGCGCCATCCCACAGCAAACAAGGTGCATGGTCTTTGATCATGTGGGGTATTGTTTTCTTAGTCACACATTTTATTTATGTATGGCACAGATTAAAGTGTGTAAAATATGTTTGAACTTTACTATATGATAATTTTATTGTCATTGTTAATCTTAGGAGATAATACACTGTAGTGGTCTGCACTGACCTCTCAGGCAAGTAACCACATAGACAGGTAGGCGTGGGGAGTGTATTGATATCAGGGAGCCTAGGTGGTGTAATGGTTAGCACACTGGCCCGGAATGCAAAGAGATGTGGGTTCGAGTCCCGCTCTAGGCGCAGTATTTCCCATTTTCATCACCCCCAGACACTGGTTGCCGTGATCAGGATCCTGTACAAGCTTTGCGCTGTATGGTTGTTGAACCTACCCTGTGTATGTATGTGTTAGTGCATTGCCTGTATGTATGTAATTGTAAGCATTACAAGACTTACAATTCCAGGGGGACGAGTGTAGTGGTCTGCACTGACCTCTCAGGCAAGTAACCACATAGACAGGTAGGCGTGGGGAGTGTGTTGATATCAGGGAGCCTAGGTGGTGTAATGGTTAGCACACTGGCCCGGAATGCAAAGAGATGTGGGTTCGAGTCCCGCTCTAGGCACAATATTTCCCATTTTCATCACCCCACGACACTGGTTGCCGTGACCATGATCCTATACAAGCTACGTGCTGTATGGTTGTTGAACCTACCCTGTGTATGTATGTGTTTGCATTGCCTGTATATGTAATTGTAAGCATTATAAGACTTACAATTCCAGGGGGACAAGTGTAGTGGTCTGCACTGACCTCTCAGGCAAGGAGCCGCATAGACAGGTAGGCGTGGGTTGATATCAGGGAGCCTAGGTGGTGTAATGGTTAGCACACTGGCCCAGAATGCAAAGAGATGTGGGTTCGAGTCCCGCTCTAGGTGCAATATTTCCCATTTTCATCACCCCCACGACAACACTATAATTGTTGTACATTGTCTTTGATGGTACAGCAGTCAGGGTGGGGTAAAGAACCTTCCCCCTTGTTTCAATTGAACAGCAGTCAGGCTGGGCTACGGGACCTGTACAATTACTTTGTTTGGTGTACTACATGGGAAAGCGCTGAGTGGTGTGTCTTCTCAAACATTGTCTTTTGTTAATGTCTGGTACACGTCTGCTGTATGCGATTCACACGCTAAAACCCATTGAACGATGCGACCCGACCCAATCCGACCCGATCCGATTCCCGACTAAAACTGAAACGACTGACCGCTCACATATACCGTTCTCGAAATGGCCCGATTCAATTTTCGAATCTTATAAGATTCCAGTCTTAAACCCTAAAACTGAGTTTTAAGTCGCGAATCAGAAGACTCAGGTTTGTTAGGGGGTCACACACCTAAATACTGAAACCGACGAACACTCAAACTTAGTTGCGAAATGACCAGTTTTAGGTTCTATGCGGGAGGTGTGTACCAGCCTTTACACCTACAGCCCTAAGACCAGTACAACCGCAGTGCAAAATGATACATGAATAAAACTCATATAACAAATGAAGAACTGAGTGCATTTAAACTTGGTTGAGCTCCATTGAATCCATAATATGGCGTTTGATCTCTCGAGGACTCAGTTGTTCATTTCTATCAGTGACACATATGCATGATATTTATTTTAATTACTTTACTCATGATTTGTGTAGTTATCGAAAAGACCACACTACTCGCTGCCTTGTTTCTAGTACAAATGCTAGGGGACCAGACTAACAATATATTCCTTGCTGTGCTGATAGCCCCACATTTGTTGAAAGTGGTGATTTTGGTGTGCTGTTCTCAAAGTTGCTGCTCCATGCATATTTCTACAATAACATTGTTTTGGTTGTCAACTTTGAAACTGAGCGATAATAGTAGAGAACTCTTGCAATATATTGAAGCAAAGGCCAAGGGACCAGGCTAAAGCTCAACTGAAATCAAATAATGTAGTAGTATCTTATTCAGACATAATCAGAGATTTGATTTATGCATAGGCTCACATATTAAAGTGCTTTAAGTATGTTTGAAATTTACTGTGCCTCCATCTATGTTTAAATCACACCACAACAGTAGTGTACAGAAAGGGAGATTTACCAGGAAAACTATATGCGCAATGAATCAAAGTGGGGACTTGTGTCTCCTTCTTTCTTCTCTGTTGACTCTTCTCGGCAAGTCAGATCCTTCCTCCCAGGATGCATCACCTCGTAGACTTGACCGGACGCGGTGGCCAAATCGATAGAGCGCGGGCTTCGCGTGCGAGAGATCGATAGTTCGGTTCCATAGTCAGAACAATGCAAATTAATAGTTGTTGTGATATATGCGTAGGAGACGTCCAGACACGTGGGTAATATATGTTAATGAGATGCATGATATTCTAGACAATGGGTGAAGCAAAGGACTATGTAAATGAGATGACGTCATGGAAAGTTTAGCCAGCAGTTCAGTGAGCCCTGGACGGAAATAAACCATTCAGTATCCAGCAGTCAAAATGTTCAAACGTTGTACTTTCACAGTTGTCGCTTCATAGCCTGGCGTTTGGCATTAATAGGATAGGGTAATGACTGGTTAGTTCAGTGTCAGGATAATGTGACTGAGTGAGATATCGGGTCATGCCACTGGTAGCCTGATTTCCTAGTGGGGCAGCACTATAAAGTCACCATCAGTGCACAATGTTACAAGTGAATAATTGTCCTGACATTACCTTAGAGGTTACCAGGACGTAAAACTGCAATAACCAGCCAACCTCGTAGACAGGTGTGTGGAGGGGGGGGGGGGGGGCAGATGGAATCAACAGGTTGGCACCATTGACCCCTCAGTCAGTCTACTTCAGGCCTCCCCATTCCCGCCCATTCCTACCCCATCTCTGCCCCCACGCCCCCCGCGCCCCCCTCGCCCTCGCCCCCTCATCTACGCGGCCCCAACCCCCACCTGGCCCAACCCCCACCCCCTCACCACCCCGCCCGCGCCGTCCTACTCCGACCCGCCGCCGCCCCCCTCCCCCCCGCCTCGCCCCGCCCACTCATCTCCCCGTTGGTACACCGGCGGTCCCGCCCAACAGCACCGGCCGCCGTCCCCACACGCCCGGATCCCGGCCCCCGGCCCCCCCTCCGCCTGGGCCCGTCAGATTCCCCCACCGCGCCTCGTCCCGGCCGCCCCCAACACAACAGGCCCCGTCACCCTGAAGCCCGGGTGCGCCCACAACCCGCCCTGCTTAGTTCAATCTCGTCCTACCTCGTCACCGCATCGCCTCCTCTTTCCTCGGCCAGCTCAAAGAAATGACTTAAAAGGTGATACTTGTCACTTCGTAGCCTGGCGCTCAGCATTATTGGGATAATGGCATGGACTGGTTAGCTCAGTGGCCGGGTAATATGACTGAGTGGGATATCAGCTCATGGTGCTGGTGGCCTGGTCTCCCATTGGGGCAGGCAGCACCATAAAGTGCGCATTAGTGTGCATTGTCACAAGTCGGTACCCATCCAGATATGACCTTTGATGTTGCCAGGATTTAAAACTCCAACAACCAACCGACCAATCCCTTCGTTCTTCCTTGTGCGACAGCACTATAAAGTCACCATGAATGCGCACTGTCAAAAGTCAGTACCCATCCTGATATGACCTTAGATGTTGCCAGGACGTAAATCTCCAACAACCAACCAACAAGTCAGGACCCATCCTGATATAACCTTAGATGTTGCCAGGACGTAACACTCCAACAACCAACCAACCCACCAACAAGTCAGTACCCGTCCTGATATGACCTTAGATGTTGCCAGGACCTAAACGCCAACAACCAACCAACCAATCCTTGCCCCAGGTCTTCCCTCCTCCATCTTTGTCCCTTTCCTTCTTCCTTGATCCACACCTCACGCGGTTCTTTCCTGTCACCAACCATACAACCCCACCCACCCCCAATCACAACTACCCCCCCCCCCCCACACACACACAACTCCCACACCGTCATCCTCACCCCACCCGTCCTGTACCCCTCCTATCGCCTTCATCACCAACACTTCCGACCCCATCGCTCCCAGGTTCTTACTTACTTACGCCTACCACCCACCTTTGGGCATAGGCCACAAACAAGGGCTCTCCAGTTATCCCGGTCCTGGGCCATCTTCTCCAGCTGTCTCCATGTATGGCCAGACCTCTTCACATCTGCCTCCAGGTCACGGCACCAACTGTTTCTTGGCCTGCCTCTCTTCCTTTTCCCCTGTGGATTCCAGGAGAGGGCATGTCTTGCGGTGTTGGATGCAGGCTTGCAAAGGGTTCTACTACATTAAATTAACCACCCTTCTATTAGTTAGTCTCACATCCCCCCTTCTGCCAAACAACTCATTGGAATAAGTGTTGGAAACGATGGGTTAGTGAAATACTCCTGGGGCAGCCCGGGCATTGTCCGGGCGTCGTCCGGGGGTTGTCCAGGGGTTGTCCAGGGCCGATCAGGGGCTGATCCGTGAGCGAGGCAAAAACAACCAAAATTAGGGATTTTATCCAGGGCGGTCCGACGTGGTCCGGAGGTGTTCCGGCTTAAAATCCGGGGCTCGTCCGGGTCGCTGTGACTTGGGCTTAAATGATAACCACATGATTTTGCAATTTGATATATTAAATGTATAGTTCAAATATGTATCTAGTATAGCTCGAGCACTACCTTTAGGGTGAATAAATTATGAAAGCAGATTAATATAATATAATGTATAAGTCGAATAGAGAGCATTCAGTGGCTGCCATCTTGTTTATTTGCATTCTGACCTATTTCAACAAGTCTAATTCAATATAGATAACTATTTTATTCTGGAACCAGATCTTATTCATAATTGATTCATACCAAAGCATTGTTTGCTCCGATTTGGAGCAGCACTCGAACCCACATCTCTTTGCATTCCGGGCCAGTGTGCTAACCATTACACCACCTAGGCTCCCTGATATCAACACACTACCCATGCCTACCTGTCTATGCGGCTCCTTGCCTGAGAGGTCAGTGCAGACCACTACACTCGTCCCCCTGGAATTGTAAGTCTTTTAATGCATACTATTACATACATACAGGCAATGTAATGCACTTACATACACAGGGTAGATTCAATAGCTATAGAGTGCTTAGCTTGTACAGGATCATGGTCACGGCAACCAGTGTTGTGGGGATGATGAAAATGGGAAATATTGTGCCTAGAGCGGGACTCGAACACACATCTCTTTGCATTCCGGGCGAGTGTGCTAACCATTACACCACCTAGGCTCCCTGATATCAACACACTACCCACACCTACCTGTCTATGCGACTCCTTGCCTGAGATGTCAGTGCAGCCTACTACACTACCTAATGATAACTTGTTTGTGTGTTGAGCTTTCGCATCCTGGCCGCATTTAATCTCTTATCAGGATATAGTTACCAACTCGTGAGAGCGTACGCTCATGCTGACTTTATAGTGCCAGGCCGCCAGCACCATGACCCAATTCCCACTCAGTCATATTATCCTGACAGTATTCCTAACCAGTCCTTAAAGGCCCAGTCAGACGTTACCGGATTGAGTAACGGACACAACCGGACAAAGAATTGTCTAGTCCGGTGGTATTCAGTATCAAAATGTACCGAAATGTGTCGAAATGTTGCGCTTTCAATGGACAAGGAATGTACATTAACAAATAGCCTCCGGATGATAGACAGACGATAACTGGATGACACCAGATAACAACGGACAAGCAACGGTCATCCGACGGGCAAAAACCGAATGTCAAATGGACAGACCGGACACCAACCGGACACCAACCGGATACCAACCAGACACCTACCGGGCTGATCACGGATGCGCCAAAAACATAAATAAATGATGGACCAAATTCCAGCAGCACCGTCAACGGACTCTGCAGGAAGCAAACCAGAGACATAACGGATGGGTAACGGACATGAACCAGACAAAACGGACTAAACACCCTTAAAACGGACACCAACCATATACCTCAGTGCGGCGGTGTCCGATACAAGTTTTGTGCATGTTCAAAACTTGCTACCGTACACACCGGACACCACCAAACTCAGAAGAGACACGCCGGATGCCAACCGTATATAAACCATGCATTGCCGTATTTCACCGGAGAGTGTCCGTTTTCTATCCAGTAACCCAATCCGGTGAGGTGTGACTGGGGCTTTATGTATTCTAGTAATGCCGAGCATAAGGCTACGTAACGACAAGCATAAATTTGTATATGATGCGCGACAAGGAAGGACGAGGAAGCATGAGTGGATAAAGGCATTTTATTTTGAAATGCCGGGATAAACATGGATAATTACAGTCATCAAGCATGAGTATCAGAGATATATAATGGAATATATGAGGCATCAGCATGTAATTAGCAGTCATCAATCATGAGTATCAGAGATATATAATGTGGATTATATGAGGCATCATCATGAGATATATGAGGTATCAGCATTGAAATATGTAAATGTCAATAGGAGTAATGTTAATAGTTGGGCCCGGGAGGTGGATCCTAGGAGCCCTCCACCAAGACGGACGAGAGGGCTCGAGGGGCCGCCAAGGGGGCGGAGGCGGGGCACGTAGGCATCCACCGCCTCGGAGGTCCATGTCCCCTGGGCCATGATGTCGGAGATGTCGATGCCGGCGGCATGGCAGGCCTGGGTGGGGCCTCGGTGTAGGCTGCCATGGCCGGGTGACATGGGTGACCAGGGTGACCTGGGGGCATGGGTGACCAGGGTGACCTGGGGAGCCGGCCCTCTGGCAGCCCGGTGGCAGCACAGGGAGCAAGAGGGTGCCTGCAGGCAGTGGCAGCACAGACTGGTGGCAGAGCAGTAGCACACAGGTGGCAGCAGCACGTTGATATACAGCCATGGCAGCACACCCAGTGGTACAAGGCCCAGTGGCAGCAGCACAGTGGCATCAGAGGCGGGGCAGCAGAGAGGTGGACCGCGGAATGGCAGCAGAGGCGGGAGCACAGGTGTAGGCGGTAGGAGGCGTGGGTGACATGGGTGACCAGGATGACCTGGGGGCATGGGTGACCAGGGTGACCTGGGTTGGCGTGGGTGACATGGGTGACCAGGGTGACCTGGGCGGCGGTGGGTCTGGCATGACGCCGCCAGCAGTCTGACGCATGACTGCGGTGAGAGCATAGGCATGGTGGCTGGCTACAATTCCAGGGCGCCATGGCTGGGTGACATGGGTGACCAGGGTGACTTGTGGGCATGGGTGACAATGGTGACCTGGGGAGCCAGCCCTCTGGCAGCACATTGGCAGCACAGGGAGCAAGAGGGTGCCTGCGCGCACAGTGGCAGCACACAGACTGGCGGCACAGAGTGGTAGCACACAGGTGGCAGCAGCACGTTGATATACAGCTGCGGCAGCACACCCGGTGGTAGGAGGCCCAGTGGCAGCAGCACAGTGGCAGCACGGCGGGGCAGCACAGAGGTGGAGCGCGCAATGGAAGCAGAGGCGGTAGGTGGAGGCGGTAGGTGGCATGGGTGACATGGGTGACCATGGTGACCTGGGGGTATGGGTGACCAGGGTGACCTGGGTTGGCGTGGGTGACATGGGTGACCAGGGTGACCTGGGTGGCGGCGGGTCTGGCATGATGCCGCCAGCAGTCTGATGCATGACTGTGGTGAGAGCATAGGCATGGTGGCTGGTGACAATTCCAGGGTGCCATGGCTGGGTGACATGGGTGACCAGGATGACCTGGGGCATGGGTGACCAGGGTGACCTGGGGAGCCAGCCCTCTGGCAGCACAGTGGCAGCAGGGAGCAAGAGGGTGCATGCACACAGTGTCAGCACACAGACTGACGGCACAGAGCGGTAGCAGACAGGTGGCAGCAGCACATTGATATACAGCCGTGGCAGCACACCCAGTGGTAGGAGGCCCAGTGGCAGCAGCACAGTGGCAGCAGAGGCGGGGCAGCACAGGGGTGTAGCGCGCAGTTGCAGCAGAGGCAGGAGCACATGCGGAGGCAGTAGGTGGCGTGGGTGACATGCGTGACCAGGGTGACCTGGGGGCATGGGTGACCAGGGTGACCTGGGGGCATGGGTGACCAGGGTGACCTGGGTTGTCATGGGTGACCAGGTGTCCTGGGTGGCGGCAGGTCTGGCAAGACTCCGCCAGCAGTCTGATGCATGACTGCGGTGAGAGCGTTGCGGGGTGGCTGGAGACAACCACCAGGAAGGAAGGAGGGTGCTGGCGGCCAAAAATTATGTATTCCGCAACCCGGAGCCCTGTGTGTGTGGCCGCTAGGTGGCGGGCCGGGGTGGCAAGCTTCCGGATGCGGGTGAGCGGTTTCCGGGGAGTCGTGGGTGGTGTGGGTGGCGTGGGTGGCCACAGGGTCTGGGCCGGCAAGATCTGAGGGCGAGCTGGGGGCTTGGGGGTCGGGTCGGGTGGCCGACGGGTCGGTGGGTGATGAGCTCAGGGTGGTACCGACCCAGGGGGGGCGGGGGGGGCGAGGCTTCGACAGTGTAGATCGGCCAGTATAGTAGATGGCCAAGGGCAGTGCCGATCGGCCACTGGGGCGAAGATAGGGCAGGGGAGGCACCAACCATGTGACGAGGCGTGGCGAGAGGGATGAGAGGCTGTCGTCCAGGGTGGTGTAGAGCACGCGCAGTGGTGAGAGCCCGTCGAGCAGGGTGGTGTAGTGCACGGTGGTGGTGAGAGGCCGTTTTGCAGGAAGGTGCAGTGCATGGTCACGGATAGTGTAGATGGGCCGGGGAGCACCAACCGTATGTAGAGGCATGGCGAGATGAATCATCCTGCAGGCTGTCCTGCAAGATGGTGTGGTGCACGGTAGTGGTGAGGCGCCATCGTGCAGGATGCCGTAGTGCAGAGTAGTGGTGAGAGGCCATCGTGCAGGGTGGCGTAGTGTGCGGTAGTGGTGAGAGGCCATCGTACAGGGTGGCGTAGTGCGCGGTAGTGGTGCGAGGCCATCGAGTGGGGTGGTGTAGAGCACGGTAGTGGTGAGAGGCTGTTGTGCAGGATGGTGTAGTGCACCCTGGTGGTGAGAGGCCGTCGTGCAGGGTGGTGTAGTGCACGGTAGTGTTGAGAGGCCGCTGTGCAGGATGATGTAGTGCACGGTAGTGGTGAGAGCCTGTCGTGCAGGGTGGTGTAGTGCACGGTAGTGGTGAGCGGCTGTCATGCAGGAAGGTGTAGTGCATGGTCAGGGATAGCGCAGGTGGGCCACAACAGTGTAGAGGCATGTAGAGGCATGGTGAGAGGCGAGCCCTGGAGATTAGTGTGGTGCACGGTAGTGGCGAGAGAGGTCGTCATGCAGGATAGTGTAGGTTGGCCAGTGATAGTGTAGATAGTGTAGGTCTACACCCATGTCGATAGTGTAGATAGCCTTGGTGAAGGAAGCCAAATAAAAAAGTGTATAGAGGAGCAAAGTGTCTGGAGGCAGGAGGGCGAGTGGCCTGAGGCGGCCTCAGGGCTGGCTTTAAGGGAGGAGGGAAGCGCGGGAGATTATGTAATGGCCAACGGCTGGAGGAAGAAGGGGGGGGGGGGTCCTCCCTCGCCTAGCATCAACCGCAATGCGAGCATTACGACCAATTTAATGGTTTGACTCAGCACCGATTCAAATTCTTCACTTTCCACATGGGAAGAATGCGCTATTACCAATTCGAGCACCGCGTCCAGTAAAACTGCAAACAAATGCACTCATCTAAATATGTTGCCTCACGTTGACACAACTAGGTTGAATATAGAACATAACCTTTGACCCGACTATGTAAATGTAACCTTATCTCGTCCACGCAACGCCTCATACAAAATGCATAAGCCCTGTCAGCAACATTTACATCTTCTCCGTCGTCTGCCGGGAGAAAAAACACAGCTGGAGTTGGTATTAGGCTTAGCCCAGCGAAGCTCCGCTCAGACAAGGCTAGGATTGTTCTCTGTTGTTGGCTATGGCTAAATAATGACCCCAGGGTCCGCCAGGTGGAGCCATGGCGCTGAACACACTGACGACGCCCCCTGGTGGACTCACCTGACACTGATACCGTATATACCTATTTCATATGACGTCAGCATAGGTATTTAGGTCAGTGCGCACGCTGTTTGGCTGCAGGATGACACACTGTGACACTGCAAATCCAATAGCAATGAGCAATCTTAATACTGAAAAAGTGAAATCTCTCTAAATGTACAACACCTAGAAACAAACCGCTTGGAACACCTATAGAAGACATATTCAACGAACAGAGTATCTCAAATTTATAAGGTTAGGGTTATGCATTTCTATTAATTTTGAATACAATTTACATTTTGAACTGAGCATATCGGCATACTCAATGCATTGTCAATGGTCGTGAGCAATCTTCATACAGAAAAAGTGAAATATCTCTAAAACCACACCACCTAGAAACAAACTGTTTGGAACAGATATAGAAAACATGCTTAACAAACAAATTATATTAAATGTATAAGGTTAGGGTTCTGCATTTCTATTAATTTTGAATAAAATATACGTTTTGCTCTGTGCGTACCGGCAAACTCAATTCAGTCTGCATACGCATACACAATGTGTATAAACATTGAAAGGGGTCTATGTTCTCTCTCCTTGGCCCTTGCACAAAGTCTATGGTTTCTACTTGTAGCAGATATCAATTGCCAATCTTCACGTTGCCTATGGTTATTTTTGTGTGTTCTGTGCTTTAGTTTTGGTGTTTTTTCTCCCATCCCGCTATGACCATAGATGCTGCCAGGTAGTAAAACTCCAGCAACCAACCAATCTTTTCCCTCCACATTCCTCCGTCCTGATATTACCTTAGATGTTTCCAGGAAGCGAAAATCCAACAAACAACCAATATTTGCCCTTCAGATTTCCCCCATCCTGGTATGACCTTAGAAGTTGCCTGAACGCAAAACTCCAACAACCAACCAACCTTTTCCCTTCAGATTCCAACAACAGGTGGTCTGCTCCAGTGCAGCCAGTGTCTCTAACTCACCCACAGACGCTACTCCTCCTCCAGCAGCTGGGCAAACAGAAGGGCCCCTCTGTGGTGGGTGGTTGGGTGGGTGGGTGGGTGTGGGGTGTGTACTGGTGGGTAGGGGGAAGCGTGTGGGGGTTAGGAACAGGCAGGTGCCGCAGGAAGGTCAGGGTAATGGAGTGGCGCCCCCCGGGGGAAATAAAGAACTAAGAACGAGACACGTGACCTCTCGGTGTGTGAGGCAGGGGACTGGAAGTGTTATCCGGTCGGGGAGAAGCCCTGCTACATGGGGCTGGTGCAGGCCCGGCCGGGGGAAAGGGACCAGCGGTGGCTTTCACAAAAATATTGTTATATTTTTATATTTTGTTTCTGAGACTAAGGTGTGGATGTGGGTGATGGTGTTTCTGATGGTGCTGGTGTGTAACTATATATTATATGTGTGTGTGTGTTTGTTATGGGATGGGGGTAGGTATGTGAGGGACTGGTGTGTGGACATGTGTAACGGGCTTGTATCTAACTATTTAGATGTGAGGGGCTGATGTATGTATGTATGTATGTATGTATGTAAGGGACTGGTGTGTGAACGTGTGTGAGGGGCTAGTGTGTATATGTGTGGGTTAAGGGCTGGTATGTGTATGTGTGAGGGACTGGTGTGTGAACGTGTGTGTGGGGATAGTGTGTGTATATATGTTAAGGGATGGTATGTATATGCATGAGAGACTGGTGTGTGCACTTGTGAGAGGGGCTAGTGTATATACATATGAGGAGTTCAGGCGCAAAACCAAGTAAGTCCATTTTGATGAAAAGTGAGATAACCAATGGAGACAGCACTTCTTAGTCCCTAATACACAATGAGCAAATCAGTTTTGTTTCAAAACCTGGTAAGTCCTATGGTAAATCGGCCCTAAAATACGGTGTTGTTGCAAAACCTTGTAAGTGCCATTTGAGTTTGTCTGCAGAACCATGTAAGATGTATAGGGCCAATCAGCGGTGCATGTCAGGTCACATGACGCACAAAATGGCGGCGCCCACATTCCCTATTTGTACCCGCTGATATTGCTAGCTTCCTTCGGTCTACGGTTGTTTTGTCTACGTTTATTATGGAAACCTACGATGCAATTGATGTTATCACCATCGGGAAAGCGTAAACGACGTCAGCCACAAAATTCCACGCGTTCTAGAGCCAAATCAGCTCGCTACAGTGGAGTAGGTTTGATTCCGCGTGTCAAATGCGCGCATAACAATACCGTATGCTCTGCCCAAACTTTGACAGAAAACGATTTACAGTACATAAAAGAGCAGCTGTATGTCACCTCAGATAAAGTTAAGCAAGATGCAATCCTTGTGTCCCACATGGATATAACCCAGCTCCATCGCCGAAGGCCAAGAGAAGAAAATGAGGAAAGGGCACACAACAGAGGTGTGTTGATCAAGTACAGCTTTGTGAAGGAAGATAAAACGAAAATTTCAGTATGCCAGGCTTCATTTCTCAGCATATTGTGTAAGTATGGTTCCACATATGGCAAGAAATTTAATCTATTCTAATTATAGTTTATTTAATTTAATTATGCTTATGAAGTGGGCGTGTCTACTCGCCTTGAGCAATTTGCGTGCGTGCAATTTGCGAGCGCGCAAATTGCTAACACTTGAGCAATTTGCGCGCGCGCAATTTGCGAGTGCGCAAATTGCTAACACTTGTGCACGCGAGGGTTCTCGGTGGTAAAGTGTTGTAATCTTTGTGATGACTTCTAATGGGTATTTTCCTGTCATCTCTCCATAATTCACTGAGGCGGAGACTCGACTGGTTATATCGGCGTTTAATTTATTCATCAAGAGTCTAGTTACATACTAATGGTAGTGATATGAGTAAATCGAGGTACAATCGGATATATTTCTAATTGTGTGTTCTTTGATTCTGTAAGATTTCCATAAGATTAGTCTTTGACAATGGACTTACATGGTTTTGCAAACAAACCGAAAGTGGACTTACTTGGTTTTGCAGAAAAATCAATAAAAGTTGGTTAATTAATGAGTTTTGGAATAAAGGTTCATTTATCACTTTCATAGTATTTTGTTCATTGCCCTTAACTCTTTAATACAAAGAAAAGTGGAATTACTGAGAATTATATTTATGGACATACACAAATCTTGATTTTAAAACAAAAGAGGTCGGGTGGACTTACTTGGTTTTGCACCTGAACTCCTCATATGTAGAGGCATGTAATCAATCAAACAAACTAGTAAATTAAACATTAAAAATTAAACTAGAACTCAATTAACAGAGTTAATTAACCACATCATTAATAATAACCAATTGACCACCAAGCAAATGGCAGATCACCTTTACTTGATTAAATGTAGACCATACACTCATTTTTAACATGTACAAATTCATTTCTGCTTATTACCTTGTTGTTCATCATTGTTGTACCACCATGATCCATATGTTGCACTTACCATCCCTGCCCATATGTCATCACCTTGCATGACCTTAGGTCGGCCGCGGCTTCCCTGCTAAACAATAACATGTACCATGACTTGCTGCAGATGGGGATGCGCCCGAATAAATGCCATGTTTTCCCAACTCAGCGTCCTTGTCTTCTGTGCGTGTGAGCAATGTCCAAAGCATGAAAAGCCAGGAACGGACAGGGATCCAATACTCATTAGCACAAACAACAAAATGGTGATGACCCTGCTGCCAGTCGAGTATTCAGAAATTACCCCAGCAGCTTTGCCTCGGATAGATATACTGGCACCTGTTTCAGTAGGGCAAATCCAAGTAGAATCAACAGTGATGCTCGCATCTCAACAAACAGAAGATGGCTGGCTGAGTGTCATGTCAGAACTTGTGCTGAAAAAGGAGAAACTTGACCCGGAGGACTTTGTCTCATGGGCAGCATACCATGCTAAAGACACTCAACTCAAATCAGACCAGTATCGCATGTTGCTCTTATGCCTTTGCTTTCCGACCCAGCACATAGCGCAACAACAATAATACATGCAATGAAGCTAGTTGCTAAGGCCATCGATCATTTGCGCTCAGGGCAGACCCCTGTAATAACCATGTATCAGCCAGTTTTCTGTATCGTGAAACAAATCCAATGGGCATGGCCAAATGTATTGGGTGAGGACTGATTTGTTGTGGTAATGGGATGCCTCCACATCGAGATGAATGTCATCACATTGCTTGGTGACGTTTTAGCTGGCAGTGGATGAACAACAATTATTGTTCAGTCAGAAGTCACAACCTCTGGTCGAGCTGACGCAGTACTGAAAGGACTGCATATCACAACGTCCCGATATGTACACCAAGTTATAGCAGCAGCGCTTTACTTTCTACAGATATCTGCCTACCAAATCTACGGAATATTTTCTTACGCCATGTGATGCAAAGTTAAGCTTCAAATCCCGATGCAGCGTAAACACAGGTAGATACCCTCAATTCCATTACTGGTCTTTAGTTTTGGAACTTGAACTTCTTGCACTGCAATTTGTGCATTCTCTCCGAGAAGCAGATTTTGAGCTCTACATTCAATGTATTGGGCAGATTGTTCTGTGGATGTTCTCACTGGATCAGACAAACTATGCATGATGGTTTTCCCTATACATATCAAAGATATGGTGCTGCTGCAACAGCACGTACCGTCAGTTTATGAGGAATTTTAAAAGGGTAACTTTGTTGTACAAAAATCAGTCCCTGTGTTCTAGACCATAGCCATGGACCATGCCCATGAACGAATGAATGACCAAATCAAAGGAGACGGTGGTGTGATTGGAATAACAGATAACGCATCTGCTTTGATTAAGTGGATTACAGCTGCGCCAAAAGTCCCTCGGATCATTGATGAGTTTGACACTTCATCTGAAAGGACATGCCCAAAAGCTAAACAACACCATTGTAAAGACTAGGTCTTCTTAGTATGTCAACTTGAATCCTCTACTCAACTAATAGATTTACTACTCGTTGTGGTCACCAGTATGTAAAGTTTATGGCTCGAATCTGTGTGTGTGTAGGCAGGCTATAGTGAAATCAATACAGACAAAGAGAAAGGAAGAGTACAAAGTGTGAAAGAAGAGAGAGAGAGTCAAACCCTCTGGCTTATTATTTATATGGCACATGGATTCATTGTAGAGTATCACACACCCCTTTCCCCCAATGGGAAACAAGCATTCTTGGCTCTACCAATAGGGATCTAGTATTCCTGGTCCCCATGGTTACCAGTGGTCTGCCCACCAGGACCAAGCTGTGTGGCTCCCCTGGCCACTACCTGCCTTGAGCCTGAGTGTGGTGATCCTAACTAGCAGAGGGCGGAGGGGCTAGGCTCTGAGTGCCCCTTTCACACAGCCCTGCCAGCACCACTATGTCTATTTACATCTTACTCAGGCACCACCAGCACCTACATAGATACATATATGCGCCTGGTCACATATACCCGCCCCCAATGCCGTACATCGGAATATTTTACACCATATTCAGTCACCCTTCATTCAATCACAGATTGCACAACATGTCAAGGGAATGGTTGCAACATTTCAGGAAATGGGGAAACTGATACACAGAAGTGAGCAGCGATCTTGTTTGGCTGGATACAAAGGAGGTTATGGATGAAAGTGCAGTGTCCAGTCTTCAGAACATAAAAGCAATAGGGCAATCAGAAAATGATTCCTATTTTACTGACCAGCTTGAAAAGAGAGTGACTCCAGTGTCAGACATCATCACAAAAAACAACATGACTCTTTTCCACAAGACATCACCTGCGAGACGGTCCAGGACTTCACATCAAATTAAGGCTCTGAAAACAACTGTTAATTATTCAGCAGAATTTACATTTCCTGTCAATCCAGAAATGGAGAAACTGATGAGTTTTTTAGACACGAGAACCAGGGAGCACCACCTTCTCTTTCGGACAAGGCAGAGCTGAGGCAATGCACACAATCATACACGCGCTCTATTGCTCACAAAGTGGCCACAAGAAAGTCTTGATCAGGTCAGTTGATACCGATGTTGTCATCCTTGCAAATGCTAACTTCCACGCATTACATCTGGATCGGAAACCACCAACAGAGGCTGCCCTCTCACAGCACTTTAAGAGAGCTGCATACCAAGCAGGACATATGTGGGGTCAGTCAACCGTAGATAAACAGCACTTACCAAGCCCATCTGAGTGGGGATGGACCATGAACTCCAGTGGTCGGTGGATGATACCTTTCTGGACAACACTTCCAGAGGCAGCCAAATCATGCAATGAACTGATCAAATGCAGCTGTAAACAAACATGCAGACCTCCTTGAAAGTGTTCCAATGCAGTACTGAACTTTGCAATTGTGCAGAAACATGCCATCATACAGAGATTCTGTTAATAATACATTACAATCTGCAGACAATCCATACTAGAGCTTTTCTTCCAGTTTGCATTGTTCTATGTACTATGTATAAAAGTTGTCTCTGTTATGTGTATTGTGATCAATGTAATATAACATATTACCATAATTTGGTTAGGTGGAACATACAGCACTCTTATCGATTGCATTGTTTTCCTTGTGCATGAAAGCAAATAATTATATCAGCTAATGTTGTGTCCTGGCAATTAAAATATTGCATAATTTGTTGTTTTATGGCAGCCATTTTGAAAACAAGATGGCGGCCACAGTTTTGGTCACATCTTAAGTGTCCTGTTTTTATAGGAAAGAGCATTAAGCAGTCTATCAGTATGCAAGTTTTCAAACTTTTTCAAATTTTTTTCACATTTCGAATAATTTGAGTTGAAATTTGAACTAATCGACTGTACTATTAAAAGAATCGTTGTATTCCATTTGTTAATTCATTAGCTGAAATTAGAAGAGTGGACAATTGGTTTTTCTCATTCAATTGCTTCTTCCCTTTTCCTAGTAAAGAAATGTAGTGACAAGTCTACATTTTTTAAGTCATTAGTTTTACTGGGGTAGGGTTTATTTAAACGGGTCAGGTTCAAATTGTTCATGTTAGCATAACTTGGGTAATTTGCGATGGGTAGTGTAGTGCCTCAGCCAGCTTTCGACACTAACATCCCAACCTTCAGCTGGCACTGAACTAACCCCCCCCGCCCCCCAATCCTGATATCACTACCAGACCTCATTTCGGTGCTGCCACCTATATTTGGCTGTAGGAACTAAACTACCCCTCCTATGCTGCCACCTACTGACTCGACACATGGGCATTGACGTTACGGACAGCTCTGAACTGCTCACTCGCCACCCGGACACGACCAGCTGACCATCAATTTGCCACTCCCCACCCCTCAACTAACAACAGGAGGAAACGTGGTGAGGTTGAGAGTGCCGAGTCATTGCCTATTGTTCTATTGATTACCTATTGTTCAATTGATTACCTATTGTTCTATGACATTGATTATTCTTCCTGATTAAATGCAAGAGTTCAGGTGCAAATCCTCATGAACACCAATCCAAAAATGTAGTTTAAATAAAAGACTTTTACCTGAAAACTAATCTTAATTCACACAAATTCCACTTTTCTTATGATGACATGATTATTGAGGAAGGAACATAAAAGGAGGAATGTAAAAATATGAATAGTTCAGGGGCAAAACCTTGTAAATGCCAATCGAAAAATGTAGTTTAAATAAAAGACCTCTTCCTGAAAATAATGTTAATTCTCACTAATTCCACTTTACTTATGATAACATGATTATGGAGCAAGGATACACAAAGTATGAATGTGAAAATATATACATTTTGAAGGTTTGATTCCATTGTTTATCTCAATTTTGGGATCGGCGTTTATGGGGTTTTAGCAGCTGAACTTTTCACATGTTCTGTTGTGCCTTATGGAGTTACTATTGTCATGGGGGTGATGACAATGGGAAATATTGTGCCTAGCGCGGGACTCAAACCCACATCTCTTTGCATTCCAGGCCAGTGTGCTAACCATTTCACCACCTAGGCTCCCTCATATCACCACACTACCCATGCCTACCTGTCTATGTGGTTACTTGCCTGAGAGGTCAGTGTAGACCAATACACTATTAATACCTGCTGACAAAAAATTGATTGTTGGCTGGTCTTGGCGGGTTTGTGTCCAAGCGGCGAGTGAGCAGTTCAAAGCTGTCCATGACGTCACCGCCCTTGTGTCGAGCCGGTAGGTGGCAGGATAGGTGGTGTAGTTTAGTTCCTACAGCCAAGTGTAGGTGGCAGCACCGAGGTGAGGTCTGGTAGTGATATTAGCATTAGGGCAGGGTGCCTTAGTTCAGTGTCAGGTCGAAAGGTGGCATTTTAGTGTCGAAAGCTGGCTGAGGCCCTACACTTCCTCCCTATCACAAATTACCGATGTTATGCTAACATGAACCATGTGAGCTGTCATACCTCATTCTGTATTGCAGGAAATAGTTAGCTGTTCATCTAAAAACTGCAGTTCAGTATCCTCGTCATTAGTGATACACTCAGGGTAGAATACAACATAACTCCATGCGGATCAAAGAGGCACACATCACATGTCCTGGGCGTGGCAAATGCTTAAAATATACAACACAGGTGCAACAACGCATAGTCCTATTTATTATTATGTCGTGTCAGCATTAAATGAGCAATGGCAGCGCCAACACTGCCTTATTTATTTATAAAGTTACCAGGATTAAATGGTAGTAGTCTACACTGACCTATCAGGCCAGGAGGCATATAGGCAGCTATGCTTGCATAGGATTGTATAATATTCCGATATACAGCAGGGGGGGTGCTCTTATTTTATGCATACTTTGTATGCCTAGCCAGTGGATTCAACGTCAGCTAGGTATTAGATTAGAGTGTTTGAGCTATATGCTCAGGCCAAGTCGGAGATTCCACGATCAGAGTCCATCACATGTGGGTAGGATGCTCTGTTCAGTTTTGTCATGTGTAGTAATGAGTTTGAATCTACTGGCGTTAGCTGGGTGTATCCTGGAATCTGTGGTATGTATAAGTATGTATATGTATATATATGTATCGGATGGGTTATATACACAGGCCAACCACCCTAAAGCCGAAAAAGTTGTGTCGCAGGTTCAGTCTGGAGTACGACTTCCTCAGCTTCAGGGAGTGTCCTCTGGTCCTGGTGTTAGAGTCTCTGATAAGTGGGGCTGCCTGTCTTGTAGATACCATGGAGATATTTGAATACTTCAATCATATCCCCGGGGCCCGTCTGTAGTACATGCTTGGGATCTTCAAATGATGCATACGTTGTTCGTAGGGTATTTCATCGAATCTATGTACAAGCTTCGGTGCCCTTCTTTGGATCTTCTCAATTGACTCAGCATCCTTCCTGTAGAGTGATGACCACAACATTTCCAGATTCCAAAAGTGGACGTGCAAGGGATGTGTACAGTCTGAACACAACATCCTCATCTAGGTATGTGTACGATCTTCGAATGATGGCCAGTATTCCTTGATGTGGTCGCTGAATGTCAGTTTGTTGTCCACCTTGACCACCTCGACCACCATGTCCACCTTGTATGTATGTCGTTGTAAGGATTAAATGAATTATGGACATAAACCATTTAAAAGACATACAATTCCAGCAGGATGACGGCAGTAGTCTGCACTGGCACCTCAGGAAACGAACCAGATAGACAGGTAGGTGTGGATAGGGTGATTGTCTTAGGAAGCCTAGGTAGTGTAATGGTTAGCAAGCTAACCGCGGAATGGCAAAAAGTATCAGTTTGAATCTTGCTCGTTGTGCCATATTTCCCATTTTCATCAACTACCTCACTCTATTCAATATTTCTTGTGATCTATCGCTAAAATGTAGTAGCATTCAACGGCAGTGAACCTTTTCAGCTGTTATAGTGACGTAGACAAGAGAGGGTTTACCCATTTGGACAACCTGCTTCTATGGAATTGAACTGTAACCGGTCTAGGCTCATATATCACTAATGTAGTAAGTAGTGTGTACTGACCTATCAGGCAAGGAGCCACATACACAGATAGGCGTGGGTAGGGTGATTACATCACGGAGCCAAGGTCGTGTACTGGTCAACACAGAATGCAAGAGAAAAACAGACCTGGAGCTGGATTGTTATTCCCAGTAATCTTTGCAGAAAGGCAGTTATATTTCCACAATTTAGGTATTTAGTTAATGTTGCCGAGTCTGATGGCTTTGAGTTTCTGTCATTTTCTGAGATAAATATAGGAGGTTGATAAGTATAATCTACCTTACATTGGTTTAAAGGAACGTTTAATTTTAATGGTTAACTTTTGAGATATGAGATGTGTCCCATGAAGAAAATAAAAGTACAAAAAAACCAAGACCCTTGGGTAGACAAAGACCTGCTAACACTCATCACAACCAAAAGTAACCGGGTGATAAAGCAAAACGCACAGAAACAATAGAAGACAAACTGGCCTACCGCATCGCCAGAAACAACTGTCTCAAAGCTGTGAGAACAGCAAAAAAGAAATACATAATAAAGCAGGACAAAGACTGGGGAAGCAACACAAACAAATTCTGGAAAAATGTAAACCTATTATTCCCAAAAAATAACAAAGAAGAGCATACAAACTTCCAAGATAACGAAGGGGCAATGCTCACAGACAAAGATGCAGCAAACAAACTGAACAGACACTTTGCCACAATAGGGCAAAAGCTGTCAGAAAAATTCAAAAAAAGATGGGAAAACAGATCAGGAACTGTGGAGAACAAAATCCCCACCTACAAAACAGATATGATAGAAGTAAAAAAATTAATAAATGACATAGACACGAATAAACCAAGTGGAATAGATGAAATACCAACCAAAATACTGAAAGAGGCACTCCAAGCCATCCCGGCCACCATAGTAGACCTATTCAACATCTCCTTTGAGCAGGGGCGTTTTATCTCAGCCTGGAAAATGGCAACCATCACCCCCATTCACAAAGGTGGAGACAAACAAAACATGGGAAACTACAGGCCAATATCAATTCTTCAAACCCCAGGCAAGCTCATTGAAAAAGTGTTACATAGACACATCAATGAACACCTGGAAAAAAATGATATACTAAACGAAAGACAAGGGGGCTTCAGGAAACTGCACTCCACATCAAAAACAATAGCTAACCTAACAAATGACATAATGGCATCAATGAACCAAAAACAATTAGTTGGAGCCGCCTTCATTGACTTCAGCAAAGCATTTGACACAGTAGACCACAAAATACTACTGGAAAAACTAAAAACCATGGGCATAAAATCCAACACTATGGATTGGATAAGATGCTACCTGAACAACAGGCAACAGAAAACAAAAATAAACAATACACTATCAGACAACCAACCTGTCACATGTGGTGTACCCCAAGGGTCAGTGTTAGGGCCACTACTCTTTATAATCTATATAAACGACCTTGAAAAATGGTTGCAAACTGAATGCCTCCAACTATATGCAGATGACACAGTCATATACGCAAATGGCACCACAGAGGAGGAGGTAATAACTAAACTAAATAAACTCCTACTAAAACTAGATGAGTGGTGTGAGTCCAACAAAATAACCATCAACACAAGCAAATCAAAAACAGTACTCTTCTCGCATAAACAAATGCCAGAAAGAAAACTACACTGTAAGTTAGGAAACCAAACATTAGAAAATGTAGACCATTACAAATACCTAGGCCTTGAGTTGGACAGCCAACTAAACTACAACCTATGTATAAATAAAATTATCCAGAAAGTAAACCACAAACTGTGGCTATTTGCAAAGCTAAGAGACTACATGACACAAGAAATGTCAATAAAAATCTTCAAGGGCATGGTGCTCCCCTATTTTGACTATGGAGATGTAAACTACATGGGTGCGAGAAAAGAACTACTAAAAAAACTGCAAACACTGCAGAACAGAGCCCTAAAAATCTGTCTAAGAGTAGACAAGCTGCACCCAACCTATGACATACACAAAAGAACCAAAGTGAAACTACTAGAAAATAGGAGAATAATTCATTTGAAAACATTAGCATATAGCTATAGTCAAAACATTAAACTTCTAACAAAACCACAAAGGGCTACTAGAGCAAATAATGCACCACTACTAAAGCAGACCAGAAGCCGAATAAAAGCTCATGAGAGAAGCACGCTGGAAATGGCTGCCAAGTTGTGGAATGCCCAAACGGTAAAGGAACGACAAATTCCTGACCTAAAAACTTACAAAAAATATCTGTGCAAAATAAGGCTAGGAAACCCCCAGTAAGCTGCACTGCAAAGGGGCATGTGATATGTCACGGCCCACCAGCGGGATGCCCAATGGAAGGTAACCATGCCAAAAGTAGCCAGATAACACACCACACAGCTACGTACAAGCCTATGATATGTAAATAGGAGTAGGCTAGTCTAGTAATAAGAGTAGAAAAATAAAAACATATATACCAAGAAAATCCAAAAAAACTAACATAGGCTACTAACCATACCAACCAATTATCTATCTGCTACTGAAATGCAGGCAATCAAATACCTTATCAGCAGCCACTGTGTGGTAAGATAACACCAACACTACAACTGGCCAGCATTGAAAACAAGCCTGGGTACCCGGGCTTATATGCTATGGACAGTATAAATACAGCCTCAATAAAAAAAAAAAAAAAAAAAAAGAAGATATTTGAAGTGCAACCATGTTCAATTGATTCTGGCAAGCACGCCAAAACTCTGACACCATAGGTTTTCGCAGTAACAGGTTCCATTAAATTGACTGAGTATTCACTGCTATGTGGCAACACATGTTTAATAATTGCAACATTATCTAAGTCAGATATTTTTTTATTTTGTGGGGATAAATATGTTTATTCTGCTGAATAAGTCTTTTGTCAGTGCCAAAGCACTGGTCTTCCAGCAATTTTTCAATTCAGGGTTATTTACACAAAAGGTATATAGAATAAGGTGTACAATACCTGTTGAATAGGCAATTTGCACCATGTAACAGAATGAAATTCTGAAACCCAAAAGTTCCATAACAATATTCTTTTTTATTTTTTATTTTGTATTGAGGCTGTATTTATTCTGTCTATAGCATGTAAGCCTGGGTACCCAGGCTTGTTTTCAATGCTGGCCAGCTGTACAGTAGTGTCATATAACCAGATCAATATTAGTCAGATCAATGTGAGTATTTACATAGTAGTGTAACTCTAATGTAGCTAGTTATGTGAGTTTATGAATTATGTTGTTGGGGTGGGGTTGTTAATAATACACTGGACCAGCTGTGACCAGTGAAGCAGTGGGACCAATCCCAGTGCATTTTGGTCTTAAATTTTACATTTTCACCTGGACTGTCTCTGTCATCGTATATGGTTGACTGGAGATAACAGAGGAACAGCAACAAATTAAAAAAGTGGGGGGTGGTATGTAGAATCAAATCTAGATAATTGCTTTGTGAAAATTGTATTATATTTTCCTCGGATTATGCCGCTTCGTCGGACTATGCAGCTTTAATACTAATCTTGGCAAACGCGATGCAATGCATTACAACAGAAACAAAAGGCAAAGTAATTCTGCACATGTGCATTAAAATGATGCATGCTGATTGGTCGTTTGCAGCTCTGCGAATAGCTGTATTGGTGACTATAATTTACAGAGCAGCTCTCTGAATAAGTGTGCTAAGAAATACTGACTTTACACATAAAGAATATATATATTCAAAACAGGTGCGCAGATATTTGAGTGGGTGAGAGACCTGTGATCGATGTGTGATTGTCATACTGAAATTATGGTTGGTGTGTACATAAATCAATCATCTGATGTGCACAGAGATCAATCAGTACACTGACAGTGTGACTGGATATAAGATATTTAATCGATATGGAATCCCTGACAGGTGTACACCAGGTGTATGTGGCTCACATCACTGCTAGACAATCTACGTACAGGTGTTTTCTTGTAGCTTTGCACCAGAAAAACATTTGACCGCATTCCCTTGATTAGTTTGTATTTGTAATGTACTTGTATCTCTCGAAATACATTGTCTTTACTCAGCATCGACTTAAGCTAAGATTCCATATACGCAGTATGTGGCATGTGGCATGCAAATGTGGATGGGGTATGTGGCACAGATACCCGTGCCACTTTGTGCTCCAAAGTTGTGAAGGAAAGTCAATTGTTCGTAATGCTGGAGCATTACGGGTAATTTGGCGGCAAATACAGCCAAGCACCAGTAACTAAGGTCACTTCCGCTATATATCGCCCAGTAAACAAGGCGACTGCGGCTCCACCGGTGTCATATTTCTGAACTAAATTAGCCCGTCTTCGGCTATAAAAGCGACTGCTAGCTGCGGACATTTCACTTTCGACACGGGAGCCACGAGGACAACAACTGCCTTAAATTGCCATCCCACCCACCCCACGATGAGAAGGGGATATAGGGTTATAAGCGTGCCTAAGCCTCATTTGACATCACATACCTAACTAAGAGACTGTACTGATGACAAGAGCTACAAATTGTAATGAAAAGGCATACTATATTTGCTGTGTTTGTTTTTGCTAAATTATACTGTCCATGGGTCGATTCCTTTGCTGCATTCGCATTCACATATTTGCATTCATATTCACATTCACATTCACATTCACATTTGCATTCGCATTCACATTCGGACATATGGAAGCACCCCTATGTATTTATATGCTTTGCAATTTTTTCCAGCATTCGCATTCACATTTGCATTTGCATTTGCATTTGCATGCCAGATACCGCATGGAATCTTAGCTTTATATGCTTTCCATCCTTGATCTATTATAAACCTTTTTATATGTGTAGTAGTCTACACTGACCTATCAGGCAAGTAACCATATAGACATGTAGGCGTGGGTAGTGTGGTGATATCAGGGAGCCTAGGTGATGTAATGGTTAGAAAACTAGCACGGAATGCAAAGAGATGTGGGTTTGAGTCCCGCTCTATGCACAATATTTCCCATTTTCATCACCCCCACAACACTGGTTGATGTGACATGATCCTGTACAAGCTGCATGATGTATGGTTGTTGAACCTACCCTGTGTATGTATGTCCTAGTGCATTGCATGTGTGTATGTAATTGTAAGCATTAAAAGACTTACAATTCCAGGGGGACGACTGTAGTAGTCTGCACTGACCTCTCAGGCAAGTAACCACATAGACAGGTAGGCGTGGGTAGTGTGGTGATATCAGGGAGCCTAGGTGGTGTATTGGTTAGCACAACACAATGGCCCGGAATGCAAAGAGATGTGGGTTCGAGTCCAGCTCTAGGCACAATATTTCCCATTTTCATCACCCCTACGACATATGCATACCAGTGGCATGGACCACTTACCAATCCACATGGTGATGAAAGAGGTAATGCGGTAATTGCTTCAATCCTCCGGACATATGCTGTTCTTACTTAGTATCACATCATCTTTGTTTGGTTTAATTATTTACTCAGTGAATATATTATTATACACCTATCTTTCATTTACTTAAACATCCAAATAGCAAAATCTTTTTTAAGTTGAACAGAGGAACAGTCCGATAAAAACATAAATCTATCAAAACCAAAACGCTCATCTAGATTTTACTCTACACAATTAATTTAGATACTGATGAACTTATTAAGCATGTGTTGCTGCAGAGACTGTAAAGAACCAAAGTCGGGACAAGTTGACTTCTGGATACTGAATGCTTTATTCACCGTCCAGGGCTCTGAACCACCGGCACAAACTGTCCATAATGTCATCGCATTAACTTTGCCATTTCGAAGAAATAATACTTCAAAATAAAGTAAAGTAGCTATAATGAATAATTTAATTAAAGTAGATCATAATGAATAAGCTAATGTACCTTTCTCAGAAAATTGCAGAAACTCAATATCATCAGACTATAAAACTATAAGAAGGAATGGAGAAGGTTGTTTGGGTGTTGGAGTTTTACATCCTGGCAACATCAGGTCATATCAGGATGGTACCGACTTGTGACAGTGAACAGTCATGGTGTCTTTATAGTGCTGCCCTACTTGGAAATCAAGCTGCCGGCATGATGACCCGATAACTCACTCAGTCACAGTATCCTGACACTGACCTAACCAGTCAGTTCCCTATCCTATTAATGCCGAGCGTCAGGCTAGGAAGCGACAAGTATCAATTTTATAAGTCATTGGCTTGACTGTTCAATCTATGCATCATACTGTCAAGAGAAACCTGAAGCTGAGAGACATTAAGACCGACTCATGGACGCAACTCTCACAGCAGAGAGCTAAATGGAGAGCGGTATTCAAGTAATGAAAGCAGTCTTTGTCGTATCGCGACCAACAGCATGATGATGATGATGACTGGGCCAGGAACCAAACTCCCGATCTCCCGCACGTGAGGTCTGCACTCTACTGATGTGGGCATCGCGTCAGGTTGTAGAAGGAGCTCAGTGCCATAACACTGTCTAGGCTGATTGCTGCAGTACGGTGTTTAGGCACATTGTGCTTCGGCAAATAGAGAAGATATACCGCTCCAATAGTGCCTATTTAAACACCGCACGTGGGCATTGATTGATAGAGTAGTGTATTGCCGGTACGAGAGCATCCCTGTGGATCTAGTGTTTTCTTGTTTGCTGCTCATGACCTTCTATTGAAAGGTCCTCCTCTTTCCCTCCACCCGCACGAACCATCCCCAACCTTCCCACCCACAAGGCGCCACCTTCTCACCCACTCACACCCACCTTCCCACCCACCCACCGCCACCTTTCCACCCACTCACACCCACCTTCACCTTCCCACCGAGTCACACCCACCTTCCCACCCACCGACCCACACCTGTCCACCCACCCACCGCCACCCACCCACCCACCACCACATACCCTCCCACCCATCAGACTAACAATGTAGACATTCCTGCTGATCGCAGCTGGCTTTGTGATGTAGTGGAAGAGCAGGTATTGGCTCTATGGTTAGGGCCCCCGCGCCCATTCATGGTTCAAATCTCCAACCAGGCCACACAATGAGCTATAAACATAATAGCAATGTACAAATTTCGGTTCGGAATTATATATTGGCAGAGAGCATTATTATCCTCGGGTGATGGAGTGGGGACCAAGGTTATGTAATAAAAAAGCAATGGGTGCCCCACTCGCTGTGTGACATATTAGGCTATGGAAATATATCTGAATACATGGTGCCCGAGATTATGATGAGATGTTCCTATATAAGAGACAGTTAATGTTTGGTGAAATGTTCCCTCTATGCATCAGTAAGGGTGCAAGTGGAGGAGAAGGACATTTTTAGTATATATATTTATTGTAACTGTCTGCAACTACCTGTTACCACAGGGCCGATGGGCAAGCACACCCAGCCACTCTGCATACATTATGGACACCACCTACAGCTGGGGTTGAGTGACAGCTGCCCGTATTGGGGCATTAGCCCCCCAAGGCTGTAGAGGGTACCTGATTGGCTGGCTGTGGGAGGCTCAGTCACCTGCAGTCCTTTGCCCCACCTGACCACACTAGCCTCATTATGATATTGGTTATCCTATACACACTGCGCCAGACACTCTGAGCAGGGGGAGCCTTCTGGATGGACAGGCACTTTCACTAATTATCACATTCCTGTGCTTCCCATTACTCAGAACAAGTACCAATGCATGTGGTTTTATTTCACTCAGTGCTAAATCTCTGTTAGATAGTCCTGTCAGAAAGACCACTAAATGAGCTTTAATTTGGTATATGGTACACATATATTTAAAACAAAATCAAATTATTCCAAATAAAAAACACACTTCATGTGTCATTCAGCGTTAAAAGAAAGAAATGTTGAAGCAAACACAAACATCTTAGAAAGTGAATATCTTAAAAAGTAATCAAGACAGAACCTTTCTATTCTTTCTCTTAGTTATTCTGCATTTAGCTAACACTATGTGATTAACCTTAATTAAGTGCCCACTTTAAGGATCTAAATAATTACTGCCAGTCCCTACATACATGCACACCAACAAGCATTAGCTCCAATATAACCCAGCATATTAACCGGCTGTAAAATATTCTGATAAAACGCATTGGTGGGGGAATGCAAATGGTCTATGATGGTAAATGGTGTATAGTGCCATGTGCCTGAATATATTTATGTAGTTGCTGATGATCCTTTACTCAAGGTTAATAGTCATTATGTATTAGGTAGATATTGTGAAAGAGGCACTAGAGCTAGTGTGTAAGGGGCACTTAGAGCTCTACCCACTACCCCCTCTCCCTCTGTTAGTCACGGATCACCACACACTCAGCTCAGGCAGGTGGTGGGCAAGCAGCCACACCACATGGTGGTGGTGGGCAGATCATGGTAGCCATGGTGACACAGGAATGCTTGATGTTCATTCGTGGAACTGTAAATGCTTGATTCTCATTGGAGAACACAGTCAGGTGGTATGCCATACCAGATCCATGTACCACTATATAATAATAAACCTGAGGGCATTGTATCTCTCTCTACTTTCTTTATACTCTTCCTTTCTCTTCTTGCCTGTATTGATTTCATTATAGCCTGCCTACACAACCAACCACAGATTCCATCCAAGGACTTTATACTGCGCTCTGGTAGGATGTATGCACGCTAAGCAATGCCCATGATATAGCGATATAGTGAATGGTAGACAGGAAGTGTGAACCCTTATTTGTCTCTCTTTTTTTTTTTTTCGGTACATTAGTTGTTCCAAGCAGGGTCAATCCCAGTCACAGAGAACTGGTCTTCCCCACTCCACTGCTGGTCGATAGAAAGCCAGAGCCTACACTTTTACCGACCCAAGGGATTTTTAACCTCCCACACCACATAGACATGGTATGAGAGCAACCGGCCTTTGATGACGATGTAAGTTATACACAGTGGTGGAAATCCAAATTGGCAGAGCTGGGGGCATGGGGAATCGAACCGTTGACCCTCAGATTAGGAGTCTGACCTAGAAAAGAGTCAGAGACTCTAACCACTCCGCCACAGAGAACACCACAACATAACAGAACCTTTTAGCCACCTGGGCATGTACACTAATGTCCTCAACATAATCCAATGCATGCAATATGCCAATCCACCTCAACATGAAGGGATCGCTAAACAAGGTGACCAACTGCTTTCACTGTGGCAGGTGGAGGGATTCTTTGTGGTCTTCTTTTTTCTGTAACATGTTTAAGCTTGTCATCGATAAGTTCTGAATAGTCTAGTTTTCACCATTAGACAGTTGGTTGATAGAAAGCCAAAGCCTACACTTTTAGTAACCCAGGGGATTTTTAACCACCCACACCACATAGACATGGTATGAGAACAACTAGCCTTTGATGACGCTGTAAGTTATACACAGCAACTACTTGGACATCCAAATTGGCAGAGTTGATGGCATGGGGAAGCGAACCACCGACCTTGAGGTTAGGAGTCTGACCTAGAAAAAGGTCAGACAGTCTAACCACTGTATTATAGGGAACAACACATTCTAACATGTGTGGTGCAAAAGGCAGCCAAATCCAACCTAGGACTTAACCATGTGTATGCTGTGCCCTACTTAGCCTGAGGCTCACTATAGCTGGTACGGGCACACATACCGCCATGACAGGAGTTTGGATAAACATTACTTTATTACCATGCATGAAAAGTAACTGGTCCACCTGTGAAGGTGTGGATCATCATCCGATTGATCCTGCTCAGTGGACCCATTTGAACTTTGGGATATTTTCCATTCCAACCAGTGCTCCACAAGTGGTTCATCAAAGGCTTTGGTATGTGATGTCCTGTTTGTGGGAAAGTGCATATAAAAAAACAACCTTGCTGCTTATCCAAAACAGTAGCCTATGTGGCGGCAGTAGGTTTCCTCTAAAGAAATATGTCAGAATGACCGTATGTTTGACGTTGAATTGCCAATGATGAAAACCAGTGTGCTCTCGAGGCGTCGATAAATAAAACAAGCTTTGAACAGTCACCGGGGCCTGCTGGTCGTGCATATGCTTGGAGCAGCTCAGACAGAGAAGGCTCCCCACACATAGGCCTGAAGTAATGCTGTCAACTAAGTACATTGGTAGACACTGAGAGACAAGACAAACTGACATAATAATGCGCTAATCACATGTCAATCAATATTGCAGTAATAGCTTCTATTAAAGTGTCTCAACATTTCCTTCTATGTGGCAAGACATGCTTAATAAGTGCATCAGTATCTAAGTTAGATATATAGGATCAAATATAACTCACCGTTTGGTTTTACAAATTTGATGATTTTTTTCAGAGTATGCAGCTTTAAATCGAAATTTGGTTTTGAAAATGTGATGCCTTTATCAGACTATGCAGCTTTAACTATTTCAAATAAAGGCTGAGAGGTTCCTTCACACATAAAGTCCCCTCTCCCCTGTTCGATGAGCGCGCAGAGACTTTCTACTCAATAGACACCGGAAGTGCAACAGAACACTCCCGGAAGTTCCGGATAAAATATTGATCTACCGAGTTGATGTGGACGAAGTGCCCCGCCCCTTGGGTGTGGGTGCGCGGTGTGGGTGTGGATAGTGGGGAGGGGGCTGGCACTACAGCAAGCTAAGAATGGCTTCCGGAGTAATAGCTAAGGTGGATGGGGATTGGGGAGACACAGACGAGGGGGAATAAAGAATAGACGGAAAGGTTTGGAGAGTCAACAACATAAACAGACGATGCCATACTGTAACAATGGACACTGTGGTTACCATATTGCATTGGTTACAAGCTGGGCCCTGTTACAATAAGTTTAGGACCAGAAGGGAGGACCAAATCAGTTGAGCATCCGTCTCCTGTTTTTGGTGATCGGGGAATCTGAACCCAAGGGTTTGTGCGTTTGAACCCTAGTCGAGTGAAACAAATGACTTAGAAATTGACATGTGTCGCTTTCTAGCCTGTCACACAGTATTATTAGGATAGGGCAAGAACTAGTTGGCTCAGTGTCAGGATAATGTGACTGAGTGGCATATCAGGTCATGGGTCATCTCCGAGGGCGCAGCACTAATAAGTTGTCATGAGTGTGCACTGTCATAAGTCGGTTTCCCTCCTGATATGACCTTAGAAGTTGCTAGGTAGTAAAACAACAAAGAAACAAATAAACAAGCTTAGGTGTGGAAAAGGGGTGTAAAATATTCCGATAATGATGCATTGGTGGGGGAATGCAAATGTTCTATTTCTGAAACAGGTATATATGGCCAGGTGCATAGATGTGTTTATGTAGTTGCTGGTGGTGCTTGACTCATTGGTAAATAGACATGGTGGTGTTAGTAAGATAGTGTGTAAGGAGCACTCAGGGCCCTACCCACTACCCTGTTTATCTTTACATAATACCCACGGTCACCAGTCCCTTAGATTGGGACAACTCCAACATAGTAGGAGTTTCTACATGCCTTGCTTTGAGAATTACATATTTTATCATCTTTAGTTAAGCAAACTGCCACCAGGTGGGACAGGGAGGGCTCACCACACACACACACACTCCAGCTCCCACCTCCAGCCTGACACCTGGCTTTGGCAGGTCCTGCAAACACTCACACACACAGCCACAGCCAGATCCCTATGCATTGTCACCTGTGTGCTAACACTCCCTCAGGTACTGGCATCTTTAAATCATACCATAACAGGCACACAGAACTTAATTCTTGACTTAATTATTATACCCATTCTGTGGCATTCTTCACATACTATTTGTCTGGGTGAAGAAACCACAGTCTGCAGCAACTGTATATGCTGGCCTTAGTTTCAGCATTTACCTTCTTTCATACAATATATAATACCAACTGACTTCAATTCAGTAATACATGTAAATATACCAATACAGTAATAATTTCCCAGAGTTCTTATCTCCAGTGGTTATATTTGATGTAGAACCTTAGAACAATCTGATATTAATTATCACTTCACTTAAGATACATAATCTACCATGGTTTCGCAACTTGGTTTGAATATTATGCATATGTATTTACCAACATGATAGAATGAATTAGGTATTATTAGAGAGGTTTTATATTGGTACTTATATAATCGGAATATTATTATAATGACTTTATAGAAATAACTGGATGATTTAAGTATGATTAAAACAGTTGTCTTAATGCTTCACATATGAGTTTTATGAAAAGGAGATATTTAAGAATTTATTTAAACTATTATTTATTTATGAACCAGACCTAAAAAGTCGGAATATTATACACCTGGTTGAGTCAAACAAATGACTCAGCAATTGATACTTGTTGCTTTCTAGCCTGGCGCACAGAATTATTAGGATAGGACACGAACTGGGTTTTTGGGCTAACACCAAGGAATATGTGCCCTCCATCTATATACACATATATATATCATGTATAAATATTATGCGAGTATAAATTTGTGGAAGGGAATTTTATATGCGTCCAATGGATTTGTTGCATTGGTCACATCCAGGGTCTTGTGATGGTGCCACCGGCCCCAATCCTAACTGCGGCTGTACCACACACCATCATTCGCACTCAAGATTCTAAAAATTGCCAGTTTGCGAGTGACAGCATTTTGCACCACTGGTAGGGTTGGGCGTGGTGACACCACCTGTCCCAACTGGGAAAAGGGGTCACTGGTAAAGTAGTACACAACATATGGGTAATAATATAGGGGACATTCCCTTCTGCACCTTTATATTCAAATAATCCTTATACATCACATATTCTTTTTGGGGGGTTTATTTTTGGTAAAGTATTTATTTATCTGAATATGACATTTGTCAGCGCCGAAGCACTGGTCTTCCGGCCATCTTACTATTGGAATTGACAGTCTAAATAATCTAAGTTTGGTCAGTACTGTATTAGTCACATCACCGATCATGTAGAATTAAGGGAGTGGCTCCTGCTGTATAATGTACAGCACCAGTCACTGCAGTTCATTCAAAAATGGGGAGCAGCACCGAGTAGATGTTCACCCAGGGCAACTCAAACAATCATTGTGGGTTACATGTTTTCTCTTATAAAACAAGCAAAGTTTATAGTTAACAAGACATTTTGTCTGTCTAATATAATTAATTCTTGTTTTTTTTGGTGATAAATATGTTTATTCTGCTGAATAAGTCTTTTGTCAGTGCCGAAGCACTGGTCTTCCAGCCATCTTTCAATTCAGGATCATTTACACAAAAGGTATATAGAATAAGGTGTACAATACCTGTTGAATAGACAATTTGCACCATGTAACACAATGAAATTCTGAAACCCAAAAGTTCCATAACAATATGGTACAGTAGTGTCATATAACCAGATCAATATTAGTCAGATCAATGTGAGTATTCACATAGTATTTAGAATGTAAACAGAAGTTATCTTCTGTATTCAGTTGGTAAATTTGTAATAAGTTTGAATGTTCAGTTGCAGTTAGGCAAGCGGTATATAAATGTTGGTTTGTTAGGAAAATTCTAGTGTAACTCTAATGTAGCTAGTTATGTGAGTTTATGAATTATGTTGTTGGGGTGGGGTTGTTAATAATACACTGGACCATCTGTGACCGGTGAAGCAGTGGGACCAATCCCAGTGCATTTAGGTCTTAAATTATACATTTTTACCTGGGCTGTCTATGTTCAATGTGTTTAAACAGATTGATAGTTGTATAGAATGTTTGGTGTGTTGATGGTTTGTTCATGATGGTTAAGGGTGGTGGCAGGGGAGGGGGGGCCCATTGGGGTGGGTGGTAGGGGGGAAAAACCCCCAGGAGAGCAAGCGAGGATGCGGGGGGCAGGAGCCCAGGGCTTTGCTAGTAATTACTGCAGTAGTCATTCAAGGGCCTGAATAACCAGGTGGGCTCTATATGCATTTTTGAAGGCAAGTATTGGTTCTGTTTCACTGACTCTGATAGGGAGCTCATTCCACATGACACTACCTTTCTAGATTGGTGCTCCGATATATTTATTTGTTGAATGGTGTGGTACATTGAGCAGAGTGGAGGCTCTGGTGCAACTGAAACTGGGTTACATCCAGTGAAGGCGAGGAGGCCGCAAGTGGCGCCACCAGTACAGTGTTGGTTCTTACGGAGTATAACAATAATAATAATAATAATTCCCTTACATATCTTTCTACTTGCCCAATGCGTTATGCATGACAGATGGATGGATAGATAGACAGATATATATATATAATAAATACTATACTATATATAGATGTATATAGAGATATATAGGATCTACTATGAGTTACGGGGGTTATGGTGGTTATGAAAGTACAAATCAGATAGCAGCTGTTAATTTACCATGCAAACAAGGAGCCCATGTTATGGAAATTTTAATGAACAAGACATGTAAGACAGTAAGTACAGTAAGAAAGAGCAATATGATGACAGTTGAAAGTTTGATTCAGGCCCTCAACCCCATGTGTATGACTGTTCGCTTGAAGGGTTCGGTGGGCGGCTGAGTTGAGTCAGTCTGTTGAGTTGCTCGTCTGAATGCTGGGTTGGAAGTGAGGAATAAGGTTTGTTGATTTCCCATGAAGGGCCCGTGACGTCATAGTCTTGCGAGGCATGATCGTGACAACAGAGTCTCGTGGGGCTGGTTCTGGGTGAGACCAGCCCCAGGCGTGCAAATTACCCATGTTGGCGAACCACCATGAACAATTTACCACGCGAACAAGGAGTCCATGTTATGGAATTTTTAATGAACAAGACATGTAAGACAGTAAGTACAGTAAGGAAGAGCAATATGATGACAGTTGAAAGTTTGACTCAGGCCCTCAACCAGATATTGATAGGGCCTGTGTCACTGAAGAGAAGGCGGCCCTGGGGACGTGTGTGTAGACGGCGGAGGACCACCAGTTTCCCAGGTGCCGGACCTCATCCAGGGAAGCCCCGGCCTTGATGCAGGCCTGGGTCCCTCCCCTTCAAAGGCTGTGTAGTGTTTATGACTCAGGGTCAGGGAGTCGTCCGGCGCGAAGCGCAGCTCTGATAGGAGCCAGAAGCGTTGGGGCGGCGAGTGGGCGGTCCTCTTGAAGGCTTGCCAGGATTTGACCGGGCAGATGGTAGCGTGTTGGTTCAGCAGGACGACGATGGAGAACACGTCCGCCGTGGACCTGGTGGTCTTGGTCGAATGGACATGTAGGATGAGGTGTGTCCCGGTGTTGTGGACATCGCAACCTTTGAAGGTGTGTCCCTGGTCGCCCCGTCGGCCCGTGACCAGGAGGTTGCCCTGCCTCAGTAGGGTGAAGTACCCCATGATGAGGGAGGCGGCCATGACCCGGGCCTTGGGGACCGCAGCTCGGAAGTGCCTGGCGATGTGGTGAGGAGTTCTGGTGTTATTGATGGAGCTTGTGTTGGACGTGGTTGGAGGATCGTTCAACCCCACACTTGATGACAGAGATAAGGTTCGTTGATTTCCCATGAAGGGCCTGTGACGTCATAGTTTTGCGAGGCTTTATCGTGACGTCAGAGTCTCGTGGGGCTGGTTCTGGGTGAGACCAGTAGGAGGTCAGGTGGGGGAACACTCCAGGCAGCGCCACCATAGGGCTCCCTGTTCACGCACAAATTACCCATGTTGGCGAACCACCATGAACAATCACTCGCTGAACAATATATACTAGCTCAGTGAGGTTCCTAATTCCATACATATCTCAATCGGTGTTTGTGTAATTGTCAACAAGAACAAGACTAAAGACACAATAAAAGAATAACACCAGACATATTATGGCAATACCAGTTCCCAAAACATCACTTCAGCAGTAGCAGGTTCTATTCAATTGTTTTAGCATCCCCTCCAATGTAGCAACACATGTTTAATAAGTGCAGCAATATCTAAGCAAGATATATAGGAACAAATCTCGGTAAATGTGTTGCTTTTGAAAAAGTATGTTTTTGTTGTTGTTGTTGTTGTTGTAAATATAGTTCATTCATCGAATAAATTCTTTTGTCAGCGCCATGGCACTGATCTTCCAGCCATGTGACAATAAAGTTATTTACAATATATGTATATGTAGTCTGATATTGTCATCAGCAGCTAGCTCAAATCAGCTGAAATAACAATATCAAACATTCAAAGACTTACATATGGTATAGTTTGACAATTCATATATAAAAATAGTAGTTATATGTTGTATGTACATGTGTATTGATTAGACCTTTACATTACAGAGTGGTTAGGTGCATAGTTTCCCTTCATAGGTTTGGTTGTAATGCTTGCATTGGGTTTGATTCGCGGCGGGGAAGGGGACCCCCCCATCTCCTGACGGTTATCCCATTACCTAATCTCCCACGCTCCCCCGCCTTATAACCCAGCCTCCCTGCTGCCTCCAGCCACTCGCTCCCAGTCCCAGCCCTGCCACGCTGACACTCCCTCTGCCCATTTTTTGTATGCCTACTATGTTTTGAATTGCGGAGGGCTCCTCGGCCCCCCCTCGCCAGAACTCTGACATTGCTCCTGATGAGCCCCTGTTTTATCCTTGTCTCTGCTCCTCATGAGCCCCTCACTGCATTGCTCCTTATGAGCCTGTTATTCTTGCTCCTCATGAGCCCTCTCATTGCTTGTCTCCTCCTCACCTTGCTTGTTACCTGTTCCTCTGTATGCTCTGAGTTGAGGCGTTAAATAAACGCCTTTTTTCCCACCCCCGCCTTGCTTTCTTCCTTTTCGCGCATCGGTCGTAATGCGAAGCATTACGCTTGATGCGAGGAGGAAGAGACCCTCCCCCGCCCCGCCAGTCGCGCTGCGCTCACACCTCACCCGACGCCGCCGTGCGCCGCTCCCTCCCCCGCCCCCGTGTCGCGCAGCCTTCGCGCCTCACCAGACGCCCGCTGCTCACCCTCACTCCCCCTCCCCCGGGCCGGCAGCATTCACACCTCACCTGCTGTCACCCGCCCTCCTTTCCCTTATAAGGCCGCCCGCCGGCCTCCCTCAGGCACTCGCCTTCCTGCCACCCTCCACCCTCTGCCCTGTTTCCTGAGTCAGCTACAACTACCAAGATCAATGTAAAAGCAAATGATCGCTTATGGTTATGGAGTGGTTTCAACGAAATCAGTAATTGCTTTCATCGCTAGGCCCGAGAAACCCAATTCCGGAAATCGGGGTGATGTGAGGCCGGTTTAAAAAAAGGGAAATCGGGTAATGTGAGGCCGGCTTTTAAGAAAGGAAATCGGTTAATGTGAGGCCGGCTTATAAGAAAGGAAATCATGTGATGTGAGGCTGATTTTTAAGAAAGGAAATCGGTTAATGTGAAGCCGGCTTTAAAGAAAAGAAATCTGGTGAAGTGAGGCTGGCTTTGAAGGAACGAAATCTGGTGACCTGACGCTGGCTGTTAAGAAAGCAAATCGGTTAAAGTGAGGCCGGCTTTATATAAAGGAAATCGGGTGATGTGAGGCTGGCTTTAAAGGAAGGAAACCGGGTGATGTGAGGCCGGGCTTAAAGGAAGGAAACCGGGTAATGTGAGGCTGGCTTTATATAAACCAAATCGGGTGATTTGAGGCTGGCTTTAAAGGAAGGAAACCAGGTGATGTGAGGCCGGATATAAAGGAAGGAACCAGGTAATGTGAGGCTGGCTCTAAAGAAAGGAAATCGGATGATGTGAGGCTAGCTTTTAAGAAAGCAAATCAGTTGACGTGAGGCCCACTATAATTATATAGAAAGGACATTGGGTGATGTGAGGCCAGCTTTAAAGAAAGTAAATCGGGTGATGTGAGGCCGGCTTTAAAAAAAGTAAGTTGGGTGATGTGAGGAAATCGGATAATGTGAGGCTGGCTTTTAATAAAGGAAATCAGCTGATGTGAGGCTGGCTTTGAAGCAACGAAATCAAAGCTGTCCCTACGCCCTGCACCCCCCCCCCCCCCACACACACACCAAACACGCACAGGGAGAAACATGGGGAAGGGGGGGGGGGGGGGGGGGCAGAGTGGGTGGGTATAGAGGGGAATGGCAGTATGGCGTGCCAAGCCTTCCTCACATCGCATTAATTCTGGACAAGTGTCCGATTTGGGATAGAAGACACCACCGACACCAGCCTGACACCTGACACCCTACAGTAAACACGTGAAGGTTGGCTGGTTGCTTGTTGGAGTGTTACGTCCTGGCAACATCTGAGGTCAATCAGGACTAGTACCTACATACATGTGACCGTGCACACTCATGGTGACTGTATAGTGCTGCCCCACTGGGAAGTCAGGCCGCCGAAACCACTGACCCAATATCCCACCCAGTCACATTATCCTGACACTGAGCTAACCAGTCATTCCATTATCCTATTCATGATAAGCGCAAGGCTAGGGAGCCACACATATCAATTGTATGTCATTGGCTTGACTGGACTGGGAACTGAACTCCGAATTTCCCGCATGCGAGGCCCACGCTCTACCAATTCGGCCAGCACGCACGGTAAAATCGCGAAAACGACATTGAGGACCCTTATCATAATGTGCAGGGACGTAGCCAGATTTGTGCTTTATGTGTTTAACCCGTATGAACAAATTTGTTACCACATGCTTATAGAAAATGCTAACATTGTAAGCACAAAACAAAAATGTGCATATTATAAAAAGAAAATTGTAATAGTATTGGAAAAACACACATAACTGTTCGTATGTGTCAGCAGGAAATTGAATAATTGTGTCGTGGGGGTGATGAAAATGGGAAATATTGTGCCTAGAGCGGGTCTCGAACCCACATCTCTTTGCATTCCGGGCCAGTGTGCTAACCATTACACCACCTAGGCTCCCTGATATCTACGCACTCCCCACGCCTACCTGTCTATGTGGTTACTTGCCTGAGAGGTCAGTGCAGACCACTACAATTGTAAGCACAAAACATAGTATGGATTTAAAGCACATACTTGTTTCCACATGCTTATAAGAAATTTGACAAATGCAAGCCTAACATAGAAGAAAGTGCATATTATAAAGACAATTAGTATTCAAAATATTCATCGCTTACAGGAAATACATAAAATTGCAAGCATTAAATGACAAACTGCCTATAATTAAAGATTTATTATAGAAAAACTATTATCATGAGAGAAATTCTTTGCATGTTCTTGAAGTGTGACAATTTAGCTACGCCCCTGATATGCTATCTGGATATTTACTCTTGTATATGATGTCTCACATTGAGATGTGCTATAATTGCTGATATTGGGTATTCTCCAAAACTGGGGACCACATATTTGGTCTCCACGTTACGGTGCTGATAATTAAGTCTTTGTTTTATTGAAAGCAAGTCAAATAATTATTGTAGCCTCTGTCTATTAGGTATGTTAGCAGTTATACATGTGAAGTGGGCGAGACTACACGACGGGTGGAAATGCAGGCTGGGATGATTAGCTCGCATTCTGAAATGCGGGCTACTCACCAGGCTCGCATTTGCCACCATTTGCAGGGCCGGGTTGCCTGCTGTAATGCGTTGCTAGGATACATCAATTATGACTTTCCTAGCAATGATGGAAGGTCGAGCACTCGGGCTCTGACCCATCAGATGTGTTTCTGCATGCTCCGATGTTTTATACAAGATTTAGGCTTGTATTGTCGAAATACCAAACTGATTTAACTTAACAAATATGGGAGGGGATATACTTATTGTACTTAGTCGTTATTCAGTGAAATTCATCTTTGAAAGAACTCTTATATCGTTAGTTAGGGTAAGAATAAAGATGTGAGCTCTTAAGAAGTGATTGGAATGTTCCTTGAATTCTTTACTATTCTCCAGTCTTATATTATTAACCACTATGGTCAACCTGACATTGGTATTCGATTGTTCTATAAACATATTTAATTAAGGGCCTTCCGCCCCACGGACTGTATGGAGTAAAACTTCCCACCTCCGGGGATATAGTAGCCACCTTTCTAGCCCGGGTCAAGTTACTGTGAAGGCGGTCAACCGGCAGCGGGACGAGAGGCGACAGTGGCCCGGCGGCAGGCCCGGAAATTCACATGGAAACAATTATATATTAACAGGTAGGCTCGCCTTAAGCGGGGGGTGGAATAGCCGAACGGTTAAACATGTATTGAATTTATCCCAGAAAATATATCAAAATTATAATTGTATGATTTTGCACTAGAGTGAAAATGTGAAAATTTACACATTGACACGATACATGTAGCCACACTTTTTTTTCAAATTATTTTTCAACTTTTTTCTTCTAAGTCATAACCTTGTCTGCTTCACAGTTATCAATAAAATCTTGTTTGACTATGTTGTATATGTGAAATTGAGGAAATGAATGTGTCTTTGATTTTCATGTTACACATGTGATATTAATGTATTGCTCAAGATCTACTTCAAAAGGTGAAATTCATTTTGTTTAACCCTGACATATGCACAACATGCAAAGCTTTGTAGGACATTGGATTAGGCTATTAATTGGAAGGATTTTTGCTATCATTTGGAAGGTTTTCACTTTTGGTTTCCATGTCACACTCTGTGTGCCCAGTTTTAGAGAATGACCCATATATCAACATTATATACCTTACCCGCAGGGCATGCTTGGTTATTTCAACCCATTGCTTCAACCGACATGTTGGTGATGGAAATTCTCTCAAATTTGGTTGATCTCCAGAGTAGATATATGCTGCGCAATTAGCTGCTACCCAAATCCCTGGTTATGCAATTGCCAACAGAGGGCAAATTGTTTGTGGGATCCTTTATAAGACCTCTTTTTTATAAAAGTCAAATCCTGGTGGAGTCAAACCAATGATTTAAAATTGATTCTTGTCGCTTCCTAGCCAGCAGTGGAATGAGGAAGACCAATCGCCTGCGACTGAAATTTCCCCTCCTCACACAAAAAAATAAATACTGCTGACCAGTGCCTATGACATTAGGTCCTGTCATTACCATCAGATCGTGATGCTGAACATTAGTTCTTCCCTTGCACTGAGAGGGCCGGGTTGGGGTTTGGAAATCTTCTATGTGGCAGTAAGTAGAGCTCGTATTACTCCATATTATATAATGATATCCACTAGTGCATCATGACGGAACCAACCCTCACCAAGTTCGTCTGACCCGCCTCGAGGAGACTGTGTAGACTATTGTCTATGGCATCCGCTTCCCACCCGCGAGGTCATGGGATGATTTAAATAAACCAGGTCAACATCAAGGCTTGTGGTTACCTATTATTATGCCCGGCATTCTAGGGACAGAGCAATGACTGGTCAGCGCAACGCATGTTACCGTACCTGCATTGAACGGTAACCCAGCGGGGCGGCACGATAAAGCACCCACCGCGTGTGCGCTTTCACAACTCGGAGCCAGCAACTAATTAATAATTAGTTAATTCATGCTAATGAATTAAGTAATGGTGATGAACTAATCGCCGTAGGAGCTGCTCGGTAGTAAAACCCCAATAAATACCATACTAAAGAAACCAGCAATGCCTCATTAAGTAGCGCCTTCTGCTGACAGTCAACAGAAATGCTTGCACACTCTACACAACACCTGCGGGCGGACGTGTGTGTTTTTCCCCTTCCCACTGGCCCTCTTTTAATCATGTTACCGGGCCGTGAGCGCAAATACCGGCGGATCTGCCAACAACTTTTTTAAATAATTAAAAAAAACACCCATGAACGACGACTAAAATAAAAACAAACCCAAAGAAAAACCATCATGTGGCTATGCAATTCAATCAAACCTAATCCCCCACCACACTTCTCAGTTTACAGCATCACCTGGCTGCCATTTCCGGACGGTTACTTCCGGTGTGTAGCGCGCGACACCTAATCGCTAATTTATAGTCCCAATTTACAAAATAAATCTCTGGAATGAGTTTGGTTGCTCATTCAGAGTCATTGCTGGACACAACGGGCAACCAGGCGCGGTGGATAGGTGGGGGTGGGGGCGGGGCACCCCTTAACCTAGGGGGGGCTCCCGCCCCCACTCACCAGCCAATCGCTATCCCCTGGAGGGGCCTCTCCCACCTGACCCACTCAGCCAATCAACTAACAAAGCCAATCAACAACAAACTAAACAATCAAGGATTTACACATGATAACAAATCAATATCACTATTTCGTCATAATACGCAACTGACAACCAGGCAGATGATAACATCACATTTACTTATTATTTGATGTAGGATAAGAGTTATATTTAATACTTAATTCAAAATTAATGTTTGATTAATGCTTATATTATACACATGTTTTACTCTTATGACTGAATGATACCTGGCTCATATGTCTCATACGCCTTCATAAGATTTCATCTCCTCCCCCCTCATATCAAGACCTTCGCTCGATTGCTTCTTGCCCGACCATACACAAACTCGATGTACATGCCGCTGGGCGGGCGGCACCTGAATAAAAGTCTTGATTAGCCCATATTAGCCTCTTCGTCAGCTGTGTCCGTGTCCAATGGGAAGATGCGTGATATTTTGATACCGAATCGGTAGAGCGCAGGTGGAAGGTCGGGATTTCATTTCCGGGTCGAGTCAAACCAATGACTTACAACATTGATTATTGTCGCTTCATAGCCAGGCACTCAGCATTATTAGGATATGGCAAGGACTGGTTGGCTCAGTTTCAGGATAATGTGACTGAGTGGTATGCTGCTGGCAGCCTGGGCTATGAAATTGCCATGTGTCCCAAGTCGGCATCCGTCCTTGTATAACCTTAGGTGTTGCCAGGACGTAAAACTCCAACAACCAACTAACCGTGTCCTATCGTATGGCCAGTTACCTATGAATTGTCTCAGATGGCATGTGTAGAGACGACATGGAAGAGAAATATTATGTATGCTTCAACATTTTATTTCCACTACCCCGCTCTCTGCAGTGTCACATATCCAAGTGACCCCCCCCCCCCCCCCCCCCCCCCCTGACTAGCCAAACAACAAGTAACCCCTCATCGCGGGTGGCAGCTGGTACTCAGTCGCGGAATCACGTCTGCCAATTTAGATTTCCACCCCTGTGTATAACATACAGCGACATCAAAGGCCAGTTTTTGTCATACCATGTCTATGTGGCATCTAGCGTTAAAAATCCATTAGGTTAGTAAATATGTAGGCTTGATCTTTCTATCGACCAACTGTCTAATGGTGAAAGCAAGACTATTCAGACTTATCCATGATAGGCAGTATAAATCTTCAACAACAAAAAAACAACTGCGGAGGTCCACCCAGAAACTGCTTCTGGTTAGCCTGCTGCCAGTCACTGCTGAAGTACTCTTCCAGATGCGTATAGAACAACGTAGACTTGCCTGCCCCGCCCTGTTTGCCAAATATATGATGCACAGACCATGCCACCCTCCAACCAGATTGCCAATGTAAGCACAGGGGGCGGTACGGATGTGCATGGAGAGCTACGCTTACAGAGAAGACAGTCTATAAATAGTATATCACTATCCATAAAGCTTATTTTATTTAACAACACCTCTAGAGCATATTGATTTTGGTATCATTGGCTATTAGATGTCAAACATATGGTCATTCCGACATATTTCTTTGGAGGAAACCTACTGCTGCCACATATGCTACTCTTTCCAATAAGCAGCAAGGGATTTGTTATATGCACTTTCCCGCAAACAGGACAGCATATACTATAACCTTTGCTGAGCCAGTTGTTGACCACTGGTTGACCTAAAATGGACATGCAAGGTACAAGTAATGATTTGTTTGTCCTAGCAGGGCAGAGATCCATAATCATGTCACTTTCAATATGACAATTCACACTATTCACGCCGCGGCCATGTTGTAACCAGACCGAGGCCACTTAAGCATCTGTGAGGCACCGCTGTATGAAAAGTAATATGAATACTTTTTTGTTGACCAATACCTCTCGAAATCACTCAAATCTGATGGTAGTCATTTTTTTAAATACTATATTCATATTTGCATATCTGTTTTCTATCTATTGGCCAATTTTCACAAAGATTGGGTGAACCTTGCATGGTGATTTTCTCATTCTTTAACTACAATGTTACTGTCAACTTCAAGTCTGCATAGTTATGGTGGTATCATGTACCATGCAGCACTGTCAGCATAGGTATATGTGCAACAGAGTTAAAAAAACTAGTCTTAGCAATTACAATAACAGCTTTAAAAGGGTTAGAATATATTTTAAATATATATATATATTAAGAAAGTTATACAATTTTGAATTTAAGAAAAGATTGGCAGCCAAGATGAGTGACTTTGTTGGCATTGCCTACTGAAAGGCATCTGATCATCACTCAATCTTCATGAAAATTGACAAATAAATAGAAGGAAATGTATGCAAAAATGAATATGTTAGTTTCCAAAGTGAATATCTTCAAATTGTAATCCTTTAATATATGTAGTAGTTCATACACAACGGCACACAGTAGTGTCTTATGGTCATTTCCCATACCGATGCTTACTTCTGATGCCGAATTAGGTCACGCGTGAATAGTGTGAATGGGGTCACACAAAACTATTGTAGTATTCTGCATGGACCTCTCAGACAAGGAGTCATATAGACAGGTAGGCGTGGATAGGGTGATGCAACATGGAGACTAGGTGGTGTATGCTAGCACCCAATTGCAAGAAGTGTGGGTTCGAATCCTATTTAAAGTGCAATATTTACCATTTCCATCACCCTCCACGGGCGCCGTGACCAAAAACACCCTCTTTGCTTTCCTTCCTTCAAAGCCAGCCTCAGATCAGCTGATTTCCTTCCTTAAAAGTCAGCCTCACATTGCCCGATTTCCTTTCTTTACAGTCGGCCTCATATCACCGGATTTCGTTTTTGTTGGTGTGGTGTGGTTATTGAACCTACGCTGTGTATGTATCCATCAATCAATAAATCAATAGGATACAGCCATCATAGGCCTTAGACCTGTTAGCCGCTCTTAATTAATAGAAATGGAGACAGTTCTTCAGATGTGGTGGATTGTGTCACTAGGTCCAAGATATACGTAATGCTTGACCAGTATGAATCCAGTCGGGACCTGAAACTGTTCACCGACTCTGCTGCTATGACACTCTCCGGCAAGTCATTCCACAGGTCAACCACCCTAAGGCGAAAAGTTGTGTCACAGCTCCAGTCTGGAGTACCGCTTCCTCAGCTTCAGGGAGTGTATCTGATAAGGGGGCTGCCTGTCTTGTAGATACCATGGAGATATTTGAATACTTCAATCATATCCCCACGGGCCCATCTGTAGTACATGCTCGGGATCTTCAAATGATGCATATATTGTTCATAGCGTATTTCATTGAATCCATGTACAAGCTTTGTTGCCCTCCTTTGGATCTTCTCAATTGACTCAGCATCCTTCCTGTAGAGTGGTGACCACAGAACATTTCCATATTCCAAAAGTGGACATGCAAGGGATGTGTACAGTTTGCGCACAACATCCTCGTCTAGGTGTGTGTATGATCTTCGATGTATATATCGAAGTGCATTGCTGTGTGTATGTAATTGTGCTGTGTGGTTATTGAACCCAAGTTGTGTATTTATATATCTAAGTGCATTGATGTATCAGTAAGTATCTATGTAATTGCAAGTATTTAGTGAGGGCATTTCAGTTTTAAAACAGTTAATGTATGTTCATCTTTGTCCTTACTTGCATTGGAATTCAGACACAACGCAATGCTATAGCTCTTTAAGCTTAACACAGGTACTTGAGTTGAGCTTTAATTTGATACCTGTGTTAAGCTCTAGGTAAGCATGACTTAGCTTTCAAAGATTGTATTGATTTCACTAATTGTTGAGCCGCATTAGCTTGGTAGATGACTCCTCAGGGCACACTGCTTGACATAAGACTATCTGGGATGTTTTGACCTTAACCCAAAGCTTGGGACAATCGCACAAAGGTTGTGATTCGGACAGAGGGAACTAAACACAATAGGTCCCTATTGGTTTTGAGAAGGTAATTATTTGTATTATTATTATTATTATTATTTATTTAACACTATATCAAAATGAATCAGTCTATTTTATTTAAGTCCAGGGAAGCTGACTCTTGAGGGGCCAAGGGGTCTTGTTGGCCTCCGCTGGAAACCTTTGAAAATATGTCATGCAAAATGGTGCATTTCGACATACAAATATGCGTACCTTTGAAACAAAAAGGAAACTAGCTTCTTGATTCTTTGGTGAGAGAGTACACATGAAAAACAGGGAAATCAGGAGAGTTTGGCTTTATTTTCGGGAGATCTCCCACCAAATCGGAATAGTTGGCAGCTCTGTGGCTAGACAGTAAATTGCCAATTTCTACTTAAGCAGGAAGCTTTCGCTCAATTCAGGTGGCACATCACTGATTCACTATGGGCACACCGGATATTGGCGTTTCTTTGTATTCAGCTGTGATAATTAAAGTAGTTGATTAATTCTCCGTAGTGAGACCTGACGGCTGCAATAAGCAAGTTCCGGTGTACGTGCGCACTCAATGATCACAGACCGGATTTGGAGAAAGGCATTTAGGAAAAGTCTCTCTCGAATCAGTTAATTGTATCGCTTACGATCAATGGACATGTCTGCAGTAAAGACAATTACATTATTAAGTGGATTTCAGAGGTATGATGTCAGATTGTGGTGATCGAATAGCTATTACTGCTGCCACCTGTATCAAACTCTGTAACTACTCAGCGTAGTCTAGGCAAACCAGCACCAGCAAAAGAATACCTTAGATAAAAGAGTCACCCCTTACTTACAGTAGTGGTGAACGCCCATGTAGTTTAAATGTGGGCGAAAATAGATTTAGTATGGAACACGAAGCAGAATCTCTGGTTCCAGTATCAAAGGGATAGTTAATTATATCAGCACAGAGTTGATGAAATGGAAGAAAATGCAAAAACAACAAGATGGCGACCATATAATGCTGTCGATTTCACTTTAAATGTCCATTAAACTACATGTTTTATTATATTTGTCAACCGAAAACTAGGGGATACATATAACGAGTTTGTTTGTTGTTGTTTTACGGGGGGATACGTATTCAGCTTGTTCATACCCCAGTCACACGAGCGCCAGTGTTCACCGCCACCCTCCTTATGGCCAAAACTATGCTAACCGCCCAGCATCCCAATCGATACATTGATTCAAATAATATAAAGATATACACACCAACTATATTTTGCTTCTTAAATTAAGAATGTATGTGCTCATTTAATTTAGGCCTACCCAGCTTGTAAATTATTTTCTCCAGCTTTGTATATGTTGGTCTTCACCCCTCCTGTGGCTACCAAACTCCAGACCTACCACACGCGAGGCCTGCGCTGCACAAGTGGAGGTTCATCGACTAACACCCAGATTTAGAAATGATGTGGTTTTCTTGCTCTGAAATTATTGTAATATTAAGCCCCGTTCACACTGGGCAGTTAATTCGATTCATATAAATCGACTTGCCTAGTTCGACTCAGATTCGCCGTGTGGACGCTATGCTAATGCGATTTAGGGCTGAATCGATGCATCTAGTTCGCTTCAAATAAACCACCTTGGGAGGTAGTATAGATGAAGCGATTTAACTGGTTCCTGGGCAGTGATAGTGTAAAAGAGCAGTGCTTGCCAGATACAGGCTCAGGTGTAACTATTGCTGGTGCCCGGCAGTGTTAGGGCCCGATTAGGCAGAAATCTATTGAATGCGATCATATTTAACAGAATTACATCCTCAAATAATGAAATTTAATTAAATTAACCCTAAATTCCAAGCGATATTAACGTAGCAGCTACATCGGCGTCGTTATTCATATTGTCAAATCGACAGTGAAAACTAAACAAATAGCAGTGCTTGCCAGATACAGATGGGGGTACTTGCCCATGCGCAGATATCGATTTCTGCCTTAAACCGCTCCGTGTGTGGACACGACACTAGTTCGCCTCATCTAGTTCGCCTTATCTAGTTCGGCCTAAAGTTGTGCTGTGTGAACGGGGCTTTAGACTAGTTCTCTCTTAAGTTTATAATATAAGAACGCCTCCAGTGAGGGTCCTGCTCTAATAAATGTACACTATTCTCTCTCTCTCTATTATTTTTTAATTTAATTGTTGTTTGACAAAACGATGTGGACGTTTTGGCGTACGCGCATACACCTAGCTACGCCGCTGCACAGAATACCCATACTAAGCAGTTGTTGCAGGGTATGAGATTGGAGGTATGACAATCTGTTAAATAGGCACCGACGAGTCATACAGTAGGCCGATGCACATCCCAGAAAACAGGAAATACAAATTCCTATTTGCAGTGGCGAACTGGTTACAGCTGCTAGCTTGATGAAAGAAATGAATATAATTAGATAGATTTGATCCCTGGCGCCGATCTGGCACCTACCTGGCGCTGCCCTGGTGCCGACCACGTATTTGAATCAATGTATCGATTGGGACACTGGGAGGTTGGCATAGTTTTGGCCGTAAGGAGGTTGGTGGCGAACGCTGGCTCTCGTGTGACTGGGGTATGAACAAGATGAATACATAAGCATATTCAGCGCTATACGGAGCGACCCAATCAACCATGGTTTAGCTCGTTTGAGCCCGTTTGAACTTGCCGGAAATGGACTTTCCTCTTCTCGTTCTCGCAAGAACTCAGTGTCAGTGATTGAGTGGGGTATCGGGTCATGGTGCTGGCAGTCCGATTTCTCAGTGGGGCAGGACTATAAAGTCCCCATGAGTGCACACTGTCAGGAGGCATACCCCTCCTGATATGACCTTACACCTCCAACAACAAACCAAACTAGAGTGAAAGAACAATGTAACTGGACATAAACTATTCTGATGTTGAGCTGTGTTTAGTTTTATTTAACCACACACATGTAGTAAGTTCACTGTCTGACTTCCTCAAGGGGGTGATCTTCCAGCCGAGCAACCAATGTTACATTAAATTAAAGTTAAAACTTATGCAAAGTTCATTCTTATAACAAAAACTGCAATTGAAATATGTACCTAGAATCAGTTTTTATACATAGGTGTAAGCATTTTACATGCATATATACACATCTTGACATAGGATGAGTGATGGCAGAGTTATACAATAGGGAATGACCTTTGCCCAATTTGCTCCTATGTCAATATATGCAGGAATATTAACAGGAATATTAACAGGAATATTAACAGGAATATTAACAGGTATATCACATTATAAGTGAACGTGAAGGACACTGCGTTAGCACAAGGTAACATTCCATATAAACAAAAGCAGGATGTGGTATGACATTTGGTATTCAGATGCCGTACTGATCGCTATATCGACCAATTTGATTTACCGCACATGCATCAGTATGTAAAACCGCAGCCGCTTCCGTCTAGATGAAATCAAGACAAGGCATGAATTTACATTAATGTGCTGTTTTCCCCCACAACCACATAGTGCATGTTCATGTTCAAAAATCTTCAAGAAAAAAATTGTTGATGCTGCTTCCGTGCATATGGAATCTTAGATTAAGAGACGAGAAAGCCCAGACACAGACGTGGTGAGCAGACAAGCTTGTTTGTTTGTTGTTGTTTTACATCCTAGCAATATCTAGGGGCATATCAGGACGGGTACTGACTTGTGACAGTGCACACTAATGGGAGATTTATAGTGCTGCCCCACTGGGAAATTAGGCCACCAGCACCATGACCCGACATCCCGCTCAGTCACATTATCCTGACACAGAGCTAACCAGTCATTGCCCTCTCCTATTAATGGCAATTACCAAGCTAGGAAGCGACAACTGTCAATTATAAGGTCATTGGTTTGACTCGACCGGGAACCAAACTCCAGACGTTCCGCATGCAAGGCCAGGGCTCTACCGATTCGGCCACCACGCCCCATGACTGATAACGTGCATGCATATGTGGTATGTGGGGGTGCAATATAAGGGTGAAACTAGTTACTCCCCTGGCACTGTAGCCATGACACAGTAGCTAAACAACAACAAAGTTAAGCTTGTTTTATTTAGCGACACCTCAAGAGCACATTGATTTTCATCATCGGCTATTGGACATCAAGCATATGGTCATTCTGACATATTTCTTTAGAGGAAACCCGCTTCTGCCACATAGGCTACTCTTTCTGATAAGCAGCAAGGGCACTTATATGCACTTTCCCACAGGTACCTGCCCTAAGTCGCTATCCAGTTTACTGAAATACTTTTGAATCAATGGATTCCAAGTGCAGTTACCGAAGGATAACCGGAACTAATGACCCAATGGGCATAATCATCACCATAATCATCATCATCATCATCATCAATGCTTTATCAGGGAGCGTCGTGAGGGCAGCATAAACAACTTTGAAACAAATGTTGTCCAGTTTGTCCCATAAAGGTAATTGCTCAGATTTCTAGTTGTTTTGTGTCTTGTAGCAATATAATGCCTGATGGGATGTTTGCATGTCTGGATAGGGGATTCAAGTTCCTGATGATAGGACTATGTCATGTGGCATCTCAGTAGGTATTCACGTGGACTAAAGCCCTGTTTACACGGGCGAGTTAAGCCGCGTCATACAAATTGCCTTGTCTAGTTCGGCTTACATTCGCCGTGTAAACGCGACTTAAGGCGGATAAGGGCTGATTCGCCTTAACTAATTCGCTTCAAGTAAACCGGGTCGCGAGGTAATTCATATGAAGCAATCTAACTTGAATCGGCCTATCTTGCATGTGTAGATGCAAGCAAATTAATTGAGGCGGATTAAGGATGTCACAGTCGAGACCTGAGTTTGTTGACTTTCCAGTAAATTTGGTCTATGAAACCGCTAGCTGCACACAGATATTTTGTTCATGATTTATTTTAAGGTTTTCACTGCCCAGCAGAAGTTTTGACTGTTCCAAACCAATACGATTCAGTCCATACATATCTAGGTCGAACCCACACTCTCTTGTGAAGACGTCGACTAACCGAAACTGGCGCTGGACTTGCGCATGCGCAGATATCGATTTCGGCCTTAAACCGCTCCGTGTGTAAATGCGCCACTACTTCGCTTCATATAAATCGCTTTGTGTAATTCGCTTTACAATTGCCCGTGTAAACACGGCTTTAGATCAACATGGGGGATGTGTGTGCATTGGGAAACTATATGCAGTGGTACAAGGGTAGTAGATATATATTTCCTTTGCTGTTCAGAATTTGTATTCCAAATAAATAATATATTATTTCCATCACCGAAGCACATGTATTCTAGCCTTAACAGCAATGGTACATTAGATACAAGATTCACACCGTACTTGTGTAGGGGTGAACGACAAGGTACTCTAAAAACTGGCGAAAATAGCTTTAGTATGGATCAGGAAGTGGAATGCATGGCTCCAATATCAAATGGACACTTATATCAGCACAGAGTTGCTGAAATGGGAGAAAATGCAAACAAGACACGATATGGTGGCGATAGAACGCCAGCGATAGATTGCCAGCGATTACACTTTTAAAGTAAATTAACCTACATGTTTTATTATAATTTTCAACTGAAAAGTAGCGGGGAAATATGAAGCCATATACAAAGAATAAGTGTTGCTTCTTAGGCCCTGTCACACTACGAGGTAATGACGTCAGCGTAGGGAGAACGTGAAGAACGTTGAACTTCTCGGTGTAGTATGCAAATTTGGGCCCAAGTTGAACGTGGATGCAGCGTAATGGACGAGATCGTAACGTCGGTAAAGCGTAGTGATACCGTCATTCAACGAGAAAGGTCAACTTCCTTACGTTCACGGAACGTTATGAACATTATTCCATCGCCAGAAGAACGTTACATGACATTAGATATGTCATGAGACGTTGAATGCACGTTCTCCTGACGTTCTCCTGACGTTCTCCTGACGGTCCCATTACGCCACGTGGCCATTTGCACTCAGTTTAATGTGGGTCAACGTAGTGGAACGTAGTTGAACGTAGTGACTAACGTTTTAATAACGTCGGTTTAACATCATTGAAGTTCACCGAACGTGTACAGAAAGTACGGCGAACGTAAACCCTTACGTTCGCGTCACATCGAAAGTTTTGAACGGGTTCAAAACCGTGACGCAAGCCGACGTAGCACGACGTAACATGACGTAGCTCGATATCAGTCTAACGTCATTATGACGTCATAATAACGTAACCCAACGTACGACAACGTAATGACCAAATGTGATCACGTCAGGCTTACGTTAGCTCGTTACGTCATAGTGTGACAGGGGTATAAGATTGTGAACTTTGGCTCTCAATTCATTTCACCACTTTTTCGACAGCTTTTATATAGGGTTGATATTCACCCATGTACTGCACTACAGGGTGAATCCTTTATATAATGGTACATATGAAGCTCGTGTCATCATGGTGATGAACATGGGAGGTACTGTACCTAGAGCGGGACTCGAACCCTCATCTATTGCATTCTGGGCTAGTGTGCTAACCATTACACCACGTAGGCTTGCTGATGTCAACACCATACCCACGCCTACCTGCTGTCGATGTGGTTCCTTGTCTGAGAGGTCAGTGTAGACTACTACATATTTATGGGTGGGATGATGAGATGGTATGAACAAAATAGACAATAGCAGCTGGTACTCAGGCTTTGCAAATATTATGAGGACATTATTCAAGACCAAGGCGAATACAGACCAAGGCGTGCCAATACTAAGGACGTCTATTGTCGACGACTAGCGGAATTCTTTAGAACTATGTAACAAACTCAAACGGCGAGTGGTGGGTCTTTTCTAACCTGGTCGCCAATCGGGTAAACAGGACTTGATGATGTATTACGCAGTACACTTGAACTGCCGATGCGCCCCTTTCGGGAAGACTTTCGCTATATAAGGTGGCGCAGCGCCAGGGTTTGGTCATTACGACCGGAGGAGCCAGGAGACAATGACCAGCCTTGAATTGGCCTCCCACCCACCCTACATGTGAAAGTGGAAAGTAGGGCCATAACATCTCTAGCCTCGTTTGTTAAGCATTTGTGAGCTGACATTTGTATAACCTGACGTTTATCTTTCCTTAATTAAAAATGCCATAACTATATTTGCTGTGTTCACATTTTTCCTGATTATGGGATGAAAGTGGTCTCCAGAGAAAAAAGGCTTAGCATTGTCAGGGAATTGCAAAAGATTCCCAGATGTTGGGTTTCATATACATTTGAAGCACATATTAGTAATATACGCTGATAGTGCTGCGCCGTTTGAAGCATTTATTAGTAGTATACGCTGATAGTGCTGTAGCATCTGCATGACATGTTAGTTATGCTGATGGTGCTGCAGTGTAAAACAACGCATTAGTATACATTTATAGTGTTACGTCCTTTGAACAACATATTAGTATACACTTGTAGCTCCAGGAAAAATCCTGGAAATCCGCCAAATCGCGGAGATCTTTCATCCCTGCATAATTATGTACGTCTTGTTGCTTAGAATGATCAATGGTGTTATTTTGGCTGAGTTGAGCTAGCTGCTGATGGCAACAACAGATTACATACAAATTAGGAAAAAATTTCCTCCAGTGTGTGACGCGAGCGGAGCACCAGCCCGACAATTTATCCGACAGCTGGGAGGGGGCAGGGCACTCCACCAATGCGCAAGAGGAAATAGAGGATGCACATGTTACCCTTGTATTTATACTCATATAATGCGTTATGCATCACATATGAAGTGGGCGAGATTGCTAGCCTTGTGCATTAGCGCACGAGTGCCGAGTGACTCGCATCTAGAGATGCATGCTACTTGGTTGCACGGGTGCGCAAACATTTGCATGGCCGCAGGTTCTCGGCCGTGACTCGTTGCTTAGATATGTTAAGTGCAACTTTCCAAGCAACGAGAGGAGGTCGGGCATTTGGACCCAGACCCATCGGACGTGTTTTTGCATGCTCTGATGTTTTAGCCGATATTTAGGCCTTATTTGTTGAAATTCCAAACTTATTTAACGTAATTAACCATGGGAAGGGATTCATCAATAATATTACAACCTGCTACTGCGCCATCTTGTTAGTTTCGGTAAGAATAAACAGTCGTGAGCTCCTGGAAGGGTGAAATGGAACGTTCCTTGCATTCTTTACTTTCCTCCAGTATTATTGTAGCTTAACCGCTATGGAAAAACCTAATATTTGATTGCTTTATATGTAATTAAGGGCCTTATGCCTAAATAGGCCTTATGCAGTCGATTAACCCATCTGTGGGAATGTAATAACAGACATATTAACAGAATTAACCTAGTGTTACATTTGGCTAAAAATAACGACATAGACTTAGGCGGTTTAACCATGACAGCAGCAGCAACACTCGCTTGACTGCTTAGTTCTGGATTAATTTAGTAACATTGGTCGTAATGCGAAGCATTACGTTTGATGCGAGGAAAGGAGGAGACCCTCCCCCGCCCCGGGCTGTCGCGCAGCTTGACACCTCGGCCGATGCCGCCGCGCCTCGCTCCCTCCCCCGCCCTCTGCGGTGCAGCATTCGCGCCTCACCCGACGCCCGTTGCTCGCCACCTTCCCCCCCCCCTCCCCCGGGCCGGCAGCCTTCACACCTCACCTGCTGTCGCCCTCCTCCTTTCCCTCATAAGGCCGCCTCCCGCCTCCCTCAGGCACTCACCCTCCTGCCGCCTTCCAGACCTCACCTATTTTCTACTTTGGCTCACCTCGGACCTACACACCATGCCAGGAAAGGGAAAAGGACGGAAGGGCCCCCGGGCAGCCGCCCACGGCACCCCGGGACCGGCTACCACCCCGAGGCGGGACGAGTCACCCCCCTCCGCCCCGGTGACTCCCTCCTCGCCGGGTGCCTCGCGCAGCGCCTCAGGCATCGACGCCATCCTGGAGGAACTGCAGCGCATCCGGCTGGAACAACGCCAGTCGACCGCGGACCTCCACGCAAGGATCGACGACATCCAGACCGGGGAGGCGCGGCCCGTCCCCGAGGCGCCCTCCCCCGCGCCCAGACACCGGGCCACCCCGGCCCCCACACCTCGGGCGTGCGCCCCGGTGGGTCCCAGGCCGCCGCCGCCGCCGCCTGCAGCCCTGCCAGGAGCCGCCCACCCACAGTACGAGCGTTACCAGCACATCGGCGGCCAGGCAGCCCTGCCGACATCCCCGGCCTACCCCCAAGAGCCGGCACAGCACACCCCGGCGTCCGCAGCCGACGCCGTCCGGGAAATCCTGGCCTCCGCCGAGGCGCGCCACTCAGTGAGGCGGCAAGGTATACCAACTGACTATGTGTTCCCCTCCGACCTTGTCCAGAGAGGGGCGGAGAGGAAGTCGGTAAAGAGGGGGGAAGCGACGAAGGACGAATATAACCTCGCCCTTCTGACCCTCATCAACCACCCCGACTTCCCCGCCCACTCCGCCCCCGGACTACACCACCACATCCTCACTGTCCTCCAGGATCACCTCGTCTACCCGTGGGCGACCGTCCGCCATTATTCCGAAACGGTGTTTACTTGGATCGCGGACGGTCGACTCCCCCACGGGTGGCACGACCCAGTGGCCCTGAATCTCCTCAGGGTCGAATGCATAGCAATGCCACCCCAGCAGACGACCACCACCACCCCGCCCTCTCGACCACCCAAGAGCCCGGCCCCAGCCCCGCCCCCAGACCGACACCCGGGTAACCTACAACAAGGAGACCCACGGAGCCCCCTGCTACCCATGGAACCGGGACCCCTCCTCCTGCACCCTGGCCACCCCGGGGGAGACCCACGGCCAAGGTGCCGCAAAGCGCCGCCACAGAATGTCCGAAAGGTGCTGACTATGCACAGTGAGGCGGATTGCCTAACGAAGCGCGCATGGGACCGGCCCACAGCTTCCGCCTCACCAGATTTTCAGTAAGCCGGCACCTCCCGCCCGGCCCGGAGGCCCCCAACCGGCCCACTTGTCTCGACCAAGCCGCCCCGTCCACCACTCTCGACCCGAAGGCTCCCAGTCGGCCCAAGGTCCCCCTGATAACCGCCCAGTGCACCCCTAGCAGCCCCCCTGACACGACTCGCCGGAGCACCAGCGGCTCCCCCGAGGCGCGGCCTGACCGCCGCCTCGGCACCACCCTCTGTTCCGGGGCTCAACGCCCCGCCTGTAAGGCTCTCATCGCCGACCACCAACCCTTCACCATCACCCTCGACTCAGAAGGTCACCTCGACCCCGGCGATACCGCCTTCCTCTGCCCCCCTGACGACCGCCCTCCCGACCTCCCCGATACCCCCGACCCCCCGCCCGCCCCTGACCCCCCCCCCCACCCCGCAGGATTTTGCTGCCCCCCTCACCCGCCCCCGCCGCACCTCCTCCCCCTCCCCGCCCCACCAACCCCCCACCCCCCCCACCCTCGACGAGCCCACCGTCGACGTTATCGACCCCGACCTCCAAGCTACCCTCCCTGCCGCCCCCTCCTGCGGTCCCACCCCCTCCCACTACCGCCCTACCATCATCGCCTCCTGGCCCCACATCTCCGGCGAGGCGTGGGATCGCTACCCCATTTTCCGCCACACCTACACCACCCTCCGGGAAGCGGGCCTCCCTAATTTTTTGGCCGCCCGCATCCCCCTCCCCTCAAGCCTCCACATCCCTGCCTGGCGCTCCCGCCTCCAGGACTACCCCGACCCCGCCGTCCTAGACTTCCTGGAGTTCGGGTTCCCCGCGAATTACTCCGCCTCAACCCTCCCCCGCCCTTCCTACTCCAACCACCGTGAGCCCCCCGACTTCCTGAAACACATCCAGGCCTTCGTCAACACGGAGCTGGCCCTCGGCGCCCTCATCGGCCCTTTCTCTGTCCCCCCCTTCTCCCCCTGGACGCAGGTCTCTCCCATGATGACCCGCCCCAAGGCCGACTCGGAAAAGAGGCGGGTCATCGTCGACCTCTCTTATCCCCGAGGTGCCAGCGTGAACTCGGGCATCCCCCGACGCGAGTACCTCTGGGAGCCCCACGCCTACACCCTCCCTTCCGTTGCCGACGTAGGCCGCCGCCTCGTCGCGGAAGGCGCGGGGCCTACGTCTGGTCGGCGGACATATCTCGGGCCTACCGCCAGCTCCGTGCCGACCCCCTCTCCTGCCCTCTCTTCAGGATATGTTTAGAGGGTAAAACTTACATAGACCTCGCCCTCCCCTTCGGCTGCCGCTCCTTGGGCGCGGCCTGCGTCCGCGTCACCTCCGCGGTGGCTTGGATCATTAGGCGCGAGGGCTTCCACGCCCTCGTCTACGTCGACGACTTCATCGGGTGCGAGGGCTCCTACCTGAGGGCGTGCCAGGCCTTCGACGCCTTCCTCGCCCTCACCGCAGCCCTCGGCCTCGACGTAGCACCCGGAAAGTGCCATCCCCCCGCTGTCCGCCTGACCTGGCTCGGCTTTGCCCTCGACAGCGAGGCGATGACCATCCGGGTGGCCCCCGACAAGATCCAAGCCCTCGTGGACGACTGCGACGACCGCATCCACCGCCCCACCCTCCGGAAACAAGAGCTACAGAGCCTGCTCGGCCGCCTGAACCACGTCAGCAGCTGCATGCTCCCGGGCCGCAAGTTCATGGCTCGGCTCCTCGGGGCGCTGCGCGGCTGCCTCGGGGCCTCCACTCTCACCCTCCCGGACGACGCCCTCTGGGACTTGAGGTGGTTCGCCGCCTACGGGCGGATAACGAATGGCCTCTGCCTCCTCAGGGCCCCCGAGGGTCGCCGGCTGGTGCTTGAGTGCGACTCCTGCCTCACCGGCGGAGGAGCCTTCTCGTCCTCCCACTTCTACGCCCGAGGGTACTCCGAGGACTTCCGGACGCGGTACCCGACAATCCACGAGCTCGAGGCGGTTAACCTTGTCGTCGCCCTGCGCGCCCTCCTCCCGGACGACGTCACAGGGGCGACGGTCACAATCAATACCGACAACATGGCCACCGCTGTCGCGCTCGAGTCGGGCCGCGCCCGAGACCCTACCCTCGGGACCTGCGCCCGGGAGCTCTGGCTCATGGCGGCCACCGGCTCTTTCCAGCTCCACATCGTCCACAAGCCCGGGGCGGACCTCCTCCTCGCCGATGCCCTCAGCCGCGCCCACCTTCCCGGGCCCTGGGCCGAGACGGCCCGCGGCGAGGTGGCCCGCCTCGGGCTCCTCCCAGTCGAGGTGTCTCATGACGTTTTCCCCTTTTTCCCCCGGCCTCTAGGTTTCCCCCCTGCCGAGGTCGCCGCCGTTGCCCGCTTCAGAGTCGCCGCACTCGCCCCGGCAACCTGGAGGAATCGACGTCGCCAGGCCGAGGACTACGTCACCTACGCGGTTGCCCGAGGCGCGGACCCCTCGCGCCCTCGGCCTTCGACGTCGCCGCCTTCACCGCTGCCCTCTACCTCCGTGGCCTCGCCCCCGCCTCCGTCAAGAACACCCTCTCGGGGGCGCGGTCGTGGGTCGAGGGCACCGGGGGCCTCACCTCGGGCTTTGACGCCCGCCTCCCCAAGGACGTCTGCCGAGGCGGGGAGCAGTCCTCCACCCACGTCCCCCGGCAAGCACCTCCTCTCTCCCCGCAGCACCTCACCCTGGTGGTCACCCACCTAGAGCGAGCGGGTCCCGCCTCGCTCGTGCCTCGGGCCGCGCTCCTCCTCGGGTACTTCGGGATGCTCCGGCAGTCCAACCTGCTGGCCCCGAGTCCCGAGGGGTGGGGCGGCCCCCACACCCTCACCCGCGATGACGTTTCGCCCCGCGCCCGGGGGGGCTCCGCCTCCTGATCCGCAGCTCCAAGACGATCTCCAGCCCCTCGGGCGCGGTCGCCCTCTTCATCCCCGCCATCCCCGGATCCTCCCTCTGCCCCGTCTCGGCCTGGTCCGCTGCCGTCGTACTCTGCCCCGCCGCCCCAGATGCTCCTGCTTTCATAATGCCCTCCGGCCGCCCGCTCGACCCGAGGTCCCTCACCGCCCTGCTGCGAGGGGCCCTGCAAGCCCGAGGAGTACCGACGCCCGAGGCCTACACCCTCCATAGCCTCCGTCGAGGGGCCGCCCAGGCCTGCCAGCGCGCAGGGGTTCCCCTCCCCGAGATTATGGCTCAGGGCACCTGGATCTCCGAGGCGGTCCACGCCTACGTGCCCCGCCTCGCCCCCTCGGGCGCCCCGCGAGCCCTCTCCGCCGTTTTAGTGGAGGGCTCCTCGGCTCCCCCTCACTGACCTTCACCATGAACTCTAGCTCCATCTGAGCACACACACTGACTCTCTTGCCTTGCTCCTTCTGAGCCCTGTTATCCTCATGTTTATTGCCTTGCTCCTTATGAGCCCCTGTTATATCCATGTCATTCTTGTATTGCTCCTCATGAGCCCTTACCTCTTGTTACCCTTGTATTTAACCTGTTCCTCTGTATTTCCTGAGGCGCACAATAAACGCCTCTTTTCTCCACCCCTGCCTTGTTTTCCTCCTTTTCGCGCATCGGTCGTAATGCGAAGCATTACGTTTGATGCGAGGAAAGGAGGAGACCCTCCCCCGCCCCGGGCTGTCGCGCAGCTTGACACCTCGGCCGACGCCGCCGCGCCTCGCTCCCTCCCCCGCCCTCTGCCGCGCAGCATTCGCGCCTCACCCGACGCCCGCTGCTCGCCACCTTCCCCCCCCTCCCCCGGGCCGGCAGCCTTCACACCTCACCTGCTGTCACCCTCCTCCTTTCCCTTATAAGGCTGCCTCCCGCCTCCCTCAGGCACTCACCCTCCTCCCGCCTTCCAGACCTCACCTATTTTCTCCACCCACCCACCCATCTCTCTCTCTTTCCCTTCTTTCTGGTGGAGGGCTCCTCGGCTCCCCCTCACTGACCTTCACCACGAACTCTAGCTCCATCTGAGCACACACACTGACTCTCTTGCCTTGCTCCTTCTGAGCCCTGTTATCCTCATGTTTATTGCCTTGCTCCTTATGAGCCCCTTTATATCCATGTCATTCTTGCATTGCTCCTCATGAGCCCTTACCTCTTGTTACCCTTGTATTTAACCTGTTCCTCTGTATTTCCTGAGGCGCACAATAAATGCCTCTTTTCTCCACCCCTGCCTTGTTTTCCTCCTTTTCGCGCATCCCATCTCTCTCTCATTAATACAACCCAAACGGCGAGGGGACAGCCAGTTACTAGAAATAACCTAATATAAATATCCTTTAGGCCGATAAATGTGTGCGATGGCAAAAGTGCAGTAATAAGACGATACTCTGGCTGGCCGCCTTTAGTACGGGGCGGACACCGACGGAGACTGATGACCTGCAGACGGGACGAGAGGCTGCGGCGGCCTGTGGCAGGCCCAAGGAAATACACAAGGAAACAATTACATAATATTAACACGAAGGCTCGCCTTAAGCGGGGGTGGAATAGCTGGACGATTAAACATATATATGTTTGTTAAATAACTGTATTATCACCTGGCTGGAAGACCAGTTCCACAACGCTGACAAGACTTTATTCAATGAATAAATCATATTTATATAAAACATAATTAAAAAATAGAAAACCACGTAGTCCCTTTTGCTGCAGAGTGTGATACATGCGTAATAGACGTATAGGTATGTGGCCAATATATGTTAACGAGATGCAGAGGTTGAGACAAAGGATTATGCTAATGGGATGACGTCATGGAAAGTTTAGCTGGCGGGTTCAGCGAGCCCTAGGCCATGAATAAACTATTCAGTATCCAGAAGTCAAGTCTTCAGACGTTGTACTTTCACACATAGTACTCAATTATTTATTAACAACATTAAAGGATGCAGTCTAAACTGGGCATGTTAGCCCTAAAATGGATAAATCACGGATGGAGTTAAACAGCTACATTAAATAAGTTCTGGGCGGACACTGCTAGCGCTCCCTACCTTATTAACCTGGTTGGCGGGCCACACATTCCGGTGGAGCCACCTTGTGGGAACCACACAAACTCCCTACGGGAGACGTGGGGTGGCGCTACTGGCCTTTCCCACCAAAAGGGTCAGGTGATCGCCCGCGAGCAACTCACCAGTCATAGCAGACCCTGCCATCCGAATAACACCTATCCAGCTTCACCCAACCACCCAGACCTCTGCATAATGGTTTATGTGGAAGGGTTGCGGGTTTGAGGCTGGCTATTCGGGACACGGGTCCCTACAATGGGTGGCCAGTGCTCCATGGGTGTGTGTGGGGGTGGGGCATTGAGGCCAGCTATGTTTGCTGCTTGCTATGACAGTGAACATGTGTGAGTGTGCCAGATGTGAGCTGACCATGTGACCGTGATCTGCCTCAGTTGATGTCTCATGTCTTCAAATTTCTCAAGCTCTTCAAAAGAAATGAATAACTGTCTTGCAATTAATTGATAGTACAATCAATAATTTGGACTGCAAATAAGTAATGATATATATAAATGACAGATATCTTCAGATATAGACCCTGCATATAAGTAATGAGTTTCTAAAAAGAATAGTAAATATACAGGTTGTACTACCTGAAAATAGATACAGTAGTTAAAGCTAATAGTCTCAATTGTACTATTGAGTAAAGCTGATATCGAATATGTTCACCAAGGTGTAGTTCACAAGGCTTTTGTAAAAATGTATTAACCCTGATTAATAAATTTATTAGCCCAAAAAAGTTATTAATTGTGTCTGGTTTTGAATTGTCCATGTTGCCGGTAACATACATAATTCAAAACCCTGACTACGGGCCTGATATGAAAGGATACCATAGATACCGTTCGTAGCGCGTGGCTATGTAAAAAGTTAACTTCCGGTAGTAGATTCAAAGGCTAGTCCAGTCCTTACCTGGCCGTCGACGAAGTCAGTTCGTTGATTTCAATACCAAATTCCGAGCATGAGTAGGATCTAAAACATTCATAATTTGCATCAGGTTAATTCTGTCTTACCAACTTATCCCATAAATGTCCTTGGTTTGGACACCCTAGGCACTGACATTTTAATTCAGTAGGTTTAGCCTACACATCCTGATGCTAGAGGAAGGCCTGTGATCGGCAGTGAAGCTGAATATGAGAAGCTGAAATGTTTGTTATCACTAGATCATAGGCCCACATGTTACCTTTAAAAGTTCAATATGGGTGATTTTCGGCGGAGCAGAGCATCGGTAGGGCTAAACACCTTCAATGGCAGAGCCACTACTGCTGCCAGCTAGTGGTTTCCTTGCACATTAGCCCACATTAACTTATCCTAGCTGCTGTTTCCACAGGTCATCATCAGCTTACTCCTGCAGGGACTGATATCAGAACTGGTTCATTGCTCTAACGGTCAATCACCACGTATACACACACCTTTGAGGTTGAGTTGAGCACTATGTTTGTGACTCTTACCCTTCAACTACCAGAAACACATTTTGAATGGTGTGGTCGAGCAGCCCAGTAGGCCTACCAGTTTGAACCATGTTTCTCATGTCTAGGTCATTGTTGTTTGAATAAATACAAAGTATACCACTCCCGGTCTTATCATGAATTACTGTGTAACTACATGAAGTCTATCCAATGCCATACCTTGTCTATCACAGTATGTATCGTTGAGAGTGCATTTACATCTACAGAATCCATGGTATACAGCATTGACTTCTCTAGTACTATACATATTGTTTGCATCTCTAAACTATCCTGTGCACGCTGCTCCACTTCTAATTGTACTGAGTGTTGTGTGCTGTAACACAATACAGTGTAGATTACTTGAGTCAACCAAGATTGTTGAACGGCTGGAAGACCAGTTCTCCGGCACTGACAAATTATACATTCAGATGAATAAACACATTAAAATAAATAGAGGTCTTCATAATAGGAACATCGTTTTGTCAAAGAATGTTTGCTATGTCCCTGAAATAGCTTGGAAACCTTGAATAAATGAGTTAAGGTCAAGGTGACAGGGGCTTCTGGTATTGTAATTTTTCAGGATTCCTCTTAAACAAATAAAACTACGCACATTCATGCTTTATTCAGAGGAAGTTTATTTATTTTGTTTTGTGCTATTGAGACATTGGAAGACTCTCCAACAATAGTGTCCACACTAAAGCATTGCAAAGCCAACTGAATGGCTCAAAGATGCTTCCCTTCATTTAGGCATTAATTAGCCACTGCTGTTAGCAATGTCTTACATTAAGTGTATCAGGGTTCAGTGTGCTTGTCGAAAAACAAAGTTTTCATTAGCATTCCAGAAGCATGCATAGTAGTACATTTACATGATGGTTACAATATATTTTAGAAATCAATCAGAAAGTGCATCAGATATTTAGATTTGCTCAGTCTGATGGTTTTGAGACTCTGTTTTTGTCTGCGATGAATATATTAGGTTGATCATTATTATCTACATGACTATAGCTTGAAGTAACTTTTATGTTAAATGGATAACTAAAAAGATATTCGAAGTGAAGCCATACATAATAAATTTTGCCAAAGATGTCAATGGTTTGACAGTATAGGCTGCTGCAGTAGGAGTTTATATTCAATTGACTCAGTATTCCTTTCTGTGTGGTAACAACTGTTTAATAGGTGCAGCAGTAGGCCTATCTAAATTCTAGATACATGTTTTAGTTTAGAAAATTTGATGGTTCCATTGGACTATGCAGCTGTATTGCACCACAGCTAATTGGATATGATGCAAGTAATTACAAAGCAAATGAACTGAAGTATACATCTGACAATGGTTTCATAAAATACGAAGGCATTAACTTTTCACCATCAATCAATCATAGGCCTATTGAGCATTGGAGTGAGTTCAACTAAATAGTAGCCTATGTGCCATAACACTTTTATTCAGGACATTAGCTCCTGCAAATAAAACTATTATTTAGTTTAAAACCAATGCAGCAATTTGTGCCTTAAACTGATTTCACAGCTAGGCCTACATCTAGGTTTCACTTAGAACTTGATTGATTGTGTTTAATTGAAATCTCACATGCTATCCCTGTGAGATGACAGCCATTGCAGGAAGAGGGACATGAGCAATATCATTGTTGGAGTAGTGCAACCATTTTTCTCTGCCCCAGACACTCTTCCAGCGGCTGTGTATTCGCTACAAGTAGAACTTGTTGACTGACATCCCTTATGAGCATCATATACTCTATTATAGTAACACCCTAAATCCACAATGGCACCGTATGCGCAGTGTACAACGTATTTACATCCTCTACAGCTGGGCATCTCCCGGTCCAGTTTTCCAGTGGTAGGACATTTTGAGAAGCATGGCACCGTTGACACCATTGTCACACCTGAATAAGACAATTAGGCCTAAAGCTACAGGTTTAGCTACCGGTGCTACATGCACACAATCAGAGTAGAGCTACATTAAAGGTGCACATATGTTTCATCAATGCAAAATTCAATACAAAATAATGTATTGCAATTTTCGATTAGCAAGGCTGCCAACATGTTTACAAGATAACACAAAAAATGCAGCCCTATACACACAATTTACACTATTCACGGGTGACCTAATTCGACATCAGAACAAGTCTGAGTAGGCCTATGCGTCAGTATTGGAAATGGCCATAAGACACTGCTGTGTGCCAATGTGTATGAACTACTACCGAAATTAAAGGAGTTAAATTTGAAGATATTCACTTTTGAAACTATCGCATTCATTTTTGCATACCTGTTTTCTATTTATTGGTCAATTTTCATGAAGATTGAGTGATGATCAGAAGCGTTTCAGTAGGCAATGTCAACAAAGTCGCTCACCTTGGCTGCCAGTCTTTTCTTAAATTCAAAATTGCATAACTTTCTTAATATATATATATATTTTTTAATATATTTTAACCCTTTTAAAGCTTTTATTAATTTGTAATTACTAAGACTAGTTGTTTAACTGTGTTGCAATGATAACTATGGTGACAGTGCTGCATTACATGATACCACCATAATTATGCAGACTTGAAGTTGACAATCACATTGTAGTCAAAGAATGGGAAAATTACCATGCAAGGTTCACCTAATCTTCATGAAAATTGGCCAATAGATAGAAAACATGTATGTAAGGATGAATATGGTCGCTTCAAAAATGAATACCCTCAAATTTGAGTTATTTCGAGAGGTATTGGTCGACAAAAAAGTATTTGCATGACCTTTCATGCAGCAGCGCCTCACAGACGCATACGTGGCTTCGGTCTGGTTTCAATATGGCTGCGTGTGAATTGTGTGAATTGGTGAATGATAACCCTGTGTAAATCTGAGCAAAAACAAGGTTCTCTTATCTATTAGCAAGCTGTGTTGGTGGTTGTTCCAATGTGCAGTATTAATATCTATATAGAAATAGAGTTGTTGAACTGGGAGATGATGAACACAAGCAAGATGGTGGCCAGTTAATACTCTCAATTAGATTTCTAAGTCGGTCCTATATTAAGCTACATGATTTAATACATTCTTAACTCAAAAAAACTCTTTTTATAGCTGTCTATGGTATATAAATACATGACTAATATATTTAGCACATTATATTTCAAATCATCTGTATATTTCCATCACCCCGCCCACCGACACTTTTCCTATTGGGTTGATTATCAACCCTGTCGCAGAGACAGTGCTGTGTGAGTAACTGACAGTGCTGTGTGAGCGACAGGCCATACCTCGCCACATGGCCTGTGGTGAGGTATGGCCTTTGCCAACCAAGGCCATACCTCGCCACAGTGACCTGTTTGGTAGAAGAACCATGTAAAGCACATGTTGCTTCGTCAACGTTCCACTTTCCAAGTGCTGGAATAAATATCAGACACTTGTATAAATATCTTTATATTGTATATAATGTTTACCTACCATGCGGCAACCTTGTCACATATACTCCAGCGACATGTACACGTAGTGCAGTTGCATTCAGCATTTCTCCATCACCTGGTTGGTAGAAGAACCTTGTAAGCATAGTTGATTGTACCATTAGCTGGATTATAAATAGGGAAATATGGCACTTATCTATTTGTTTCCTTCGTTATTTAGTTATTCATTGATTCGTAATGTTTTGGAAGCATTGACATGAAGGTATACACACAATGACAAAATTAAATATATACATCATGGGTCTACCTGGTGGGATGTTCAGGTGGTATGCAGATGGAATTAGATGCCAGTGTAATCAAACATGACCAAATAAAACACTCTGCAATATCAGGTAATTAAAAGAATTGTTCATGTTGCTTCGTCAACGTTCCAACGCTGTGCCGCTGAAGCACCAACTGGAGCCATCGTCACCGAGCCAGCCGACCCTGCAGCAACTGGTGCACAACGACATGGCGGACGTACAAGGTCAGTCGTCGTGCCACTTCAACTGTCGCCACCGATCGACAAATAACACCACTCCAACAGTCACTAGCTGACACATTAAAACCCCCCAAAACGCACGGACAAACACAAGACGAAACTCCAAAACATGCCCAAACAGCCAACGCCGGTGCTTCCTCAGACATGTGCAAGGATGAACACTCTCATCACAAGGGACGGTCTGAACCATCCGAACATGCTACACAAACAAAACCGTGTGGGATCCTCGTACCCCAACCTGACGACTCTAAGAACACCGCCAGCAACCTTGAGAGCGCTAATCCGGCCGGCAGCCAAGTGCTAATCTTCACACCAGACAGTGCTCGCTCAGATGTCCCCTCATCTGACGGCACACACTCACACATCAGTGCCCCAACAACAAGAGTCGCCCACGAGTTCCAGGAGGGGGAGCCTGCCAGCATTTCACTTTCTACTCTTACTCTGTCCATGTCTTTGGCTCGCTGGCTGGTCGCCATAGAGAAAATAGACATGGTCCTTTGACTCAACTCTCCTCATTTCTCTTTCCTATACTCTACCCTTTTTTTTCCTCCCAGGCTTACTTCTACCCCATATCAAGGGAGTTGTTTGCTTGGGTGGGGCCCTTTACCTTTACATTTCTCTTGCTTTGTTCTCATTGCTGGAACTGCTGGACCCATCTTTATCCGTCCCTTCCTCGGAAACCCTTGCTGCTGACTGCTGGATACAAGTGCTGTGCTACCACCGGACTCGTCGTTTAATCTTTGTAAAGACAACCCCCAGCTTCTACAACCGTCCCACCTGAAGATTATTCTTCAACCAAAGATTGGGCTGATTTATCGGTGCCTCTCTATAAAGTATAATGCTGCAGTTCTGCAGCCAGTCACCGTTGTAAGGTTGCAAACACCCCAGACGTCGAGCCATTCCAACCACACTCCAAGATACCTCTCCAGACTCACCACATCGCCACAGCAGCAGCGCTACTGGTCCGCAACCCCCCAAATGGGTCTTCAACGTCAGGCGCATCAACTACAGCCAGGATCTCACAGCATTCGAGGGTCTAGGTTTGATTCCAATGTTTATCTCAACTTTTGGATTGGCGTTTACATGGTTTTGCGCCTGAAGTCTTCATATGCAGGTGGTTGTTCCAGTTTGCAGTGTTTATTTATATTGTAATAGAGTTGCTGAACTGGACGATTATGCAAACAAACAGGATGGTGTTCAGATAATTGCTGTCAATTAGACTTTCAAAGTATTTTAAGCTACCAGGTATATGATGTAATAGCCTAGATTCTTCACCCAAAAGAAGGCCTAGATGGCTATGGTAGATAAATAGGGCCTATGTGATCAATAAATGTTGCGTATTAGATTTAAAATGAAGTGTATATTTCCATAACCGTGCCGTACCTACCATTAATAAATTGTTCCACATCTTTGTGTAAGCCTCTTGCAAATCGTGCAGTGATATTCAGTATATATGCATCACCTGTTTGGTAGAAGAACCATGTAAACATAGTGTATGGTAAGCCTAATAGTAGCTCGATTATAAAGAGGGTGCTATGGCCCTCATTTATTTGTTTCCTTCTTTATTTTTTTAATTATTCATTCACAATGATTTCGAAGCATTGAACATGAAGGCATAGGCACAGTGACAGAATTATATATATAGGCCTTTGTCAAGGAGCCTAGCCTTGGATGTTGTGGTAGTATGCATATGGAATAAAATACTATTAGAATAAGCCACAATGGAATATAGTAAGGATCATATATTTTAATTAAGAAAATTATAATCTCAGGTGGTAGGCAACTGCATACATGCATATATAGAAGCTAGTCCCCAACCACAAATACACAATGAACGGATATTCACTGTGTTAGTGAAGTTTGGTAACAATGTGTCTTCAGTGTTCTAATGTATTTCTGAATCTGCTTTGCAGGCATACATTGACAACAAAATAATAATAATGAGCTGAAATAATGCATTTGAGAGATTCCCCCAGTTTGACCATCATAGCAAAAAAAACATCAATTCAATTGAAGTAGAGCCTATCTATTATATTGGTTCCTATTGAAAACAGCACCCATCTCCTTTCCTTTGCCAACCAAGGCCATACGTCACATGGTACTGATGTCATTGACTAATGGACTATAGCTACTATATATATACATTGACCAGCGACATCACTGTCACTTGACTTTTCCTGGGAATGGCCTTTGCTGAAAAACCAAAGCAGATAGAAGTTGTTTTTCCAATAGAGCAATAGGCCCTACTTCCTTTGAATCAATCACTTGTTAAATGCTTAGACTAGCAAACCATTCAAATGCACTTAATACTATGATTGTTCATGGTATGTGCCTGTCCATTGCTGCCAATACATTGTATGTACATAGAGAAATATACCCAATTTTAACCTGGCTCTAATTAGTGACCTGTGTTAGTGCAGAGATAAAATATGCCAAAGAAATGCAAACAGTGTTAAATAGACCTAAGCATGATGGTAATATTTAAATATCAGACACTTGTATATTTATATAGCTGGTTTTATTACTAGAATATCGTGGAAAACACCAAAACCAGGAATACTATATTTGGCAACTCCTGACAAGCTGACGAAGGTTCAGTTCACTGTTTTTGGCAGCCTACAAGCCTTTCCAGTGCTCAACAAAGCGACAAAACACAGACAGTGGAACATTGACACTCTCCTTATTCTGATACAGTCTGGGGTTGAAAAGGTAGTAGGCATACCAGTGCTAATGTTGATGTGGAGAACAGCGTAAGTAAGTCAATTAGCTGACAGTTTTGAAGGGAATTGGGTGTTTAGCAGCTCAAAATGCTCATTTATGGCTAGTTATTATATTATTATGTTGCTTTAGGGGATTCATACTGGGGGGGGGGGGGGGGACTCAGTGCATGAAAGAGCTGGGGTCCATGAGTGGTTCAAGCATAGCACCGGAGAGTAGTGCCCTTTAAATCAAATGTGATGCAGTAGGTGTAGCCATTCAATTCTTAGGTGGCCACCACATGAGCATGTGGTTACCTCTTGCAATTCCTTGACAGCTGACAATGTGACATCAGGATACTGTGATGCATGTGCAGTCCACTCGTTCACTATAGACACCAACTAATATACCATGCTGGATCCTGGAATCTTTGTTTTCAACTTCTTATTTAGTACTAGGTAGCACAGCACCATTGATCATTGGCTTTGTCGGATGGCTCAAAAGGGCAGCATGTATCATGAGACTTACGTAGCAGGATGAAATATGAAGTGATCACGCAATTAACAGGCATGAGCAAGAAGTGAAATGAGGAGGGATGAAGGCTGTAGGCAAGTATTTCTTTTGCGCCTAGTGTGATTTAATCTTGAGCATATTTGTAGGTGAACTAGTATCAAACTGGATTTAGTGTACTATATTCAATGCCAAGAGAACCATAGGACCTACTAATTGAATGGAAAACATAAATTTATTCACATGGATGCTGTACCACCATGGGCAATATGCCCCATATTCCTTGAAGCAACACAATCAATGGTTATCATACACTTAGATTTAATTCACACACAGATACATCCCACTGAAGTCAAGTCAGTCAGTGCAGCAGTTGAGTGAAATATTTTGCCAAGAAGAGCATTAATGATTTTCTGCAGAAATGTAGTGCATGGGTTCAGACAGTATACTTACTATATTTCCTTGGAACGACCAGCAATAGTAGAGACAGAGCAATCAACACCCTCATGGCAGAGAATTCCAGTAGTAGTTAAGCTGTGTGCGATCTTCAGGAGATCTTCAGGAGATTAATAAATTCCCAAGTCATTGCTGTCCTGTTTATAGTTGCACAGTGCTCTGATAAAGAGTAGCAGTTGTCACAGCGATACATTTTTAATGTTTGAAATGTGACCACATGGAATGTTGGTACTGGGTCCAATTGTATTAATTAAAATGTCTGGGGGATGCCTACCATTAAATGCTGGTACGATCTTATGGCCCTGGCACACTACGACGTAATGCGCCAGCGTAGGGACAACGTATAAATAAATTTAACACATCAAAAATATTGGCGTAATATGCAAATACGGGCCCAAGTTGGATGTCAATGCTGCATAGTCAATGTGAGCATGACGTCAGTCTAGTGTAGTGACAAAGAGTGAGGACAAAGCAATTATTAATTGTGTAGCGAAAGCCCAGCGCGCGACGTCAGCCTAGCCTGACAGTAGCGGCAGCTAAGCGTCGAGCGGGCATGATCACGCCCATCCTAGCATGGCCATGTCTGAATCAACCGTTTTCCCCGACATGAGTCGATGTCGACCCACCGAGAGGCTAGCATCGTGGGCGTGATCACGCCTGTCCTAGCGTGGCTACGTCCGACATGAGTCGTCGTCGACCCACCAAGAGGCTAGTGTCGCGCTGGCATGAGTCCAACGTGACCAGCGTGATGGCAGTGCATGCTTGACGCGCTCGGCATGAGCGGAATGTGGGCCGACGTGAGGAAAAGCACCCGCCCCACCCGCGCCTTGGGTGTATATATGGGTGCTGTCTTGCTCTCTCCTCACAACTGCTCCAGCATGCCTGCGAAGAACAACCCCAACTCCAGCACCAGTTCAACTTCGACTCCCAACCCCCACTACGGGAGGGGAAGAGGGAAGGGGAGAAAGAAGATGACTCCTACACCACCTACATCACATCACCACCATCACAAGCAGCAGCACCATCTCCACCATCTCCAATGGTCTCATCTCTGGCTCGCCGGACACAGAGGAGACTATGGACATGCAGTCCCTGTCTCCTTCTTTGGCGCATTCCCGTGCATCATCTGCAGCCTCCACCTCGTCCGCCTCACACAGTCTTCCAGGAAAAGGAAAAGGAAAAGGCAAGAGGAGGGTGCAGAAGTTTGACTGAACCCTGCCTGCAAACAAGGATGAGGTCCTGCTTGACTTTCTCCATAACACGCCAGTCATATGGAACCTCAAGTTGACGGACTATCGGAGGACCGACAAAAAGGGCAAGCTGTGGGAGGACCAGGCCGAGAAGATGGGGAGAACCATGGCACATCACCAGGGCTGGTTCAAGTCCATGCATGACAGCAACACCAGGCTTCACAAAAAAAAGAGTGGTGACGGAGCGACTGAGTGGAGAGCGAGGGAGCAGTGGATCCTGGACAAGTTTGGCTTCCTCAGCTCATTCGTGCAGCACGGCCGGAGCCCTATATTTTTTAATTTGCATTCATGTGGATATCAATTTCTAATTGTTTTATTTCATTATTTATTTATTTCCTTTAGCCCTCATTGTGGACAAATCTTAAATAGTTAATGGCATTATAATGTGCAAGCATGTGGATTTATTTATTATTGGCCTCATTATGGATAAATGATTGTATATATTTCATGGCATTATTGTATGCATTCATTTATTATTGCCCTCATTATGTAAAGTCATGTTGTCTTGTATTCATTGTACTTATGTTGCTATATTATTTTGTCTTGCAGGTGTTGACCGCCATTGACGCAGTGTGAGGCGATATGGGGGCTGCTGATACTGCCTGCGCTGACCAGCAGATCGGGGTGGAGCCCCAACAACCACCCCTACCCGAGGCAAGATGCAAGGGCAAGCAGTCGAGAATGGACAAGGACCTGCTTGATGTCCTTAAACAATGCGTCGATGCCTCGGGCGACATGTTGGACTGCTTAAGCATGTGCCTGACACTGAGGACCACCTTCGCGAATTATGTGCGGGGCTGTTTGTTAACTATGACCAAGGGGCGGTTCACGTATGCGCAGGGGGCGATGAACCTTATCCTGGGCCAGGTGATGGAGTTGGAGGTGGGGGACGACGGGACCGTGATCTTGGGGCCGGCACTGTCGTAGGTCGGTCACCCTCCTGGCCCCAAGCCTCAGACCGTCGGGGCCCCTCTGTGATGTCCTGCTACTCCTCTTCATCAATGTCAAATACCTCATCTTGCCAATCGCCTGGTGACGGGTTCCAGCCCCACCCGCACCTGTGGCGACACCAACCACCAGCCGGGACCCCCAGGGCATCGCAAAGCAGCGAATATATGCAGCAGTACATGCTGCAGCCACTGCAACCTGCCCCGCTGGACCCTTCCCCACTGCACCCTGCCCCACTGCTCCCGATGCTGCAGGCCCCGACACCGCCAGCATTCAGGTTCCCCGGACCCACAACGCAGCCTCCTCGGTCACCACCGCAGCAGCCTGCAGCACACATGAGTGGCAGTGCATCAACATTGGCATGGGTATCCAATGTGTCGAATGTGAACATTTAGGCACAGGACCTCTTTGTGCCCGGGGACCTGGAGACTAACCCCAAAGGGCCCGGACCAGGCCCCAGATAGTGATAAGTGAACAGAAGTGACAGTATTTATTGTGTGCATGCCTGTACATATGTATATATTTGGTATTCTTTTTTCTGATTTTATGTGTATGTCTGCCTGTAAATATGTATATATTTGGTATCTGTGAGGAATCTAAAAAATCTTTGTAAATAAAAAAACTATCTGTATCGTAATTGAGATGTTTGTCTCTGAGTGTATTTCTTAGTTAACATTATCATATCATTATTATAATAAGTAATACACAAGTCCCCCCCCCCCAAATAGACTTGAAATAAATAAGGCCTTTGCCCATAGGGCATTATATGAGAAACTTTCTTCTCCCCCCCCACTTAAAATAACTGACATGTAAATATTTTGTCAGTCTTAATTACAGTAATCTTCCTCACGCAAATATATAACTGACATGTACATTTGTCAGTGTTAAATGGGCCCTTAAAAATAAAGTAATGATATCCCCCCAACCAAATATATAACTGACATGTAAATTTGGCTGTGTTAAATGGGCCCTTAAACATAAAATAATAATATACCCCCAAACAAATTTATAACTGACATGTAAATTTGTCAGTGGCAAATGCCCCCCACCCCCTTAAAGACAGTTATATTCTCACATCTTTGTATATCACACAGTACATTTCAGAATTGACATTTGTACATTGTCTTCCTATGTCTAGCAGGTCTCTGCCCTCTCTCCATGCTCCATGAAATTCTTGTTGACGTTCTCTGGATGGTCTAGCTGCTGATTCTGGAGCGTGGGATATCGGATCCTCATCACGTTGTGTAGGACCATGCACGCTGTGATGATGAGCTTCACTGTGGAGGGGTGGTGCTGCAACGTGCTGAGCAGAACCTGAAATTGGTTTGCCAGGATCCCAAACACATTCTCCACAACTCTCCTAGCACGGACAATCTTGTAGTTGAAGATGCGTTCCTCATGTGCCATACCCCTCCTGCTGTACGGCTTCATCATCGTCAGGCGTAGGCCAAAGGCGTCGTCACCAGTCAGGAAGTATGGAACGCTCCTTTGACCAGCCACAATAGGCTCGGGTTCCGGGAAACCTATGGTACCATCTTCAGTGCTGGCTTTCAGCTCAGAAGCATTGAACACCTGCGAATCTGATGCGGAGCCTGCACCACCAACATCGGCCCAGATGAACTTGTAGTCTGCATCAACGAGTGCCATGAGAACTATGGAGTAGAATCCCTTATAGTTGAAGTACAGGGATCCACTCTTTGGGGCACAGCGGCAGGCCACATGCTTCCCATCAAGTGCCCTGCAGGTATGGGGGAAGTTCCACGTCTCCAAGAAGTTGTCGGAGATGGCATGCCACCCCTCCAGAGTGGTGGGTTGGTCATCACCTCGTCGATGTACTCTGCAATGATGGCCTTGCACACCTATCTCACAATGAGAGATTGGGTGTTGTGTGGCACCCTCCACCCAAACTTCATGGCCCGATGCTAGGGGATGCAAAGTGAGGGCCAGCTTCAGGCCAGGCTCCAGCAGCTTCCTGTAGGTAGTGTAACTTTTGGTGATCTGCGGTCCAACTGTGGCTAGCATCTCGTCAAACATCTGGGGAGGCATCCACATGAAGTTGACGAAGGAAGCCGTGTCCTCGTTACGGAGTTCCACCAGAAGCTGGTCATACAAGCCAAACTCATGCCGCCTCCCAATCCACTGCCGCACCCACAATCGCTTCAGCCAACATTTTGTCCTTCTCCTTCTAGCCTCAATATAGCGCAGTAACAACACAATTATTTCATGGTGAACTTTGAGAATGTCCAGTTGGTAGTCCCGCATGACCCACTCAGGCACATGTGTCTGCTGCGAAGAGCTGACCTGTTCTGCTGACAGGAGGACATCATAGGTCTTTATATACTCGAAGGCAACACGTTCACACCACATTCACAAAACGTTCAGCAACGTTCAAATGACCTCACAGACATTACGCGCATGCTAGCCATTTGTCAACGACGGCAACTATGTCAGGACATGTTTGCGGAATGTTACAGCTAGGTTAGGCAAGCGTCACAGACACGTTTGACCAACATTCTGTTACATTAACCCAACGTTGTCTTAGCGCGGCTCGCACGTTCCTCCTCCCTGTGCGTCACTCTGATGTAATGCAATGTTGATCTAATGTAGCTGATGCAGCCCTCCCGCATGGCAAACGTTGGCATAACGTGAGTGTAATGTCATCCCAACTGCATCACGTCAAGCTACGTTGAAACTTTTGGACATGTCCAAAACCTGGACCCGCGCTGACGTAACTCGACGTAACCTGATGTCTCTTGATGTAAATCGACGTCAGCCTAACGTAAGCATGACGTGACATGGCATACCTCAATGTAATGACCAAAATTAACCTACATCAGCTTACGTTAGCTTGTTATGTCATAGTGTGACAGGCCTATTAGATGTTGCCACGATGCAAAACTCCAACCCCAAGCCCCATAATGGTATACAAGCATTTTGTCATTATGGCTTTGCTACATACAAGATTCACTGATATGCAGATGAGGAGTCAATGACAACCTTCGCAAAAGCACAACCTCAGAAAACTCTCAATTTGACTTTTACAATGTATTAATCTACATGATTTCATCAATTCATTCCTCAACGTTAGTGGGCAATGATAAATAAGCATTTGAGCATTGCATTTAGCACTTTAGATTACAAAATCATGTGGTTATTTCCATAACCCAGCCTACCGACACCTTTTCTAATGGTTGTTCAGCAGCACTGCGACTGGAGTAAGGTTGCGGAAGTAACTGTGGTTTTATCGAAATACCAATGTTGCTCAGGGCAGAGGATACTACAGAATTTCCAAGCATGAGTAGGATCTAAACGATTAATAATTTGCATCAGGTTAATAAGGTATTACCAAATGATCCCATGAATGGAATATGTTTCACATGGTTTTTGGTTTGGACACAGTAGGCACTCACATTTTATCTCATGAGGTTTAGCCTACAAATCCAGATGCTAGAGGAAGGTCGTTGAAATGACATTTATTAATATCCAATATTATTGATGTAGGCCTATTTAAGTAGATATGTTTATATGTCCACACTGATTCCTGTAACCCAACACGTATCCATATGGTACCGTTAATATTCTAGTGTCCAGTTCTCATACACAAACACCGTCTTTCCTTTTTTCCCTATTTCTTTATAATTTTACAAGCCTGTCGGTAGTTTCTTTTTATTTGGTAAACAGTTTCATGCATCTGAATACCGTCATTTTTCAGCGTCAAAGCACTGGTCTTCCGGCCATGCTTAACTTCAGTCATTCACACTATTTAATTACAAAATAATAAAATATTGTAATTACAATAAGTTCAGTTAATTAGGAGTCTGTGGTATATCTGGTCAGTGTGTAAGTTCACTGTATGCTGGTATTTATTTGCTGTTTGTGTGATAGTTTAGTAATGTATCAATACCTTCTTTTAATAACGAACAATTTCTTTTTGGATAGTAGTTGAAACAACTATCAAATATATATAATAGAATAGTTTAACAGTATATATGAATACCTTTGTGCAGCTTTTTTGAGAATGAACCATTGCTCTTTGCATAGTAGTTGAAACAACTTTGTATATATCTAATAGAATAACCTTCCTCCCATTACCCCCATGGTCTAATATTGCCTGTATACCTTCTTTCTCTTGATTTCATCATGAACAATTTCCCTGTGGACACTACTAAGCAGAACTATATATACATCTTATAGAATTGCCTTCCTCCAATTTCCCTCATAGTCTAACGTTGTATGAATACCTTCTTACACATTATTTTATGCTGAGTCATTTCTCATTTCACTGTGGAGGCCCTAAGTAGGCCTATATATATATATGGTCCGGGTTGACTGACCCTGTGAATATGCTACTGCCCCCCCTGTAATATATGCATAAAGGACATCCAGGCATGTGTGGAGAACTAAGGTTCAACCGCCACTTATACACAAACCCCTGAGGTTGAGTAGGCTATATCACAAATTTTGCTGAATCCCACTCAACTACCAGAAAGACATTTCGAAAGGTATGGCTGAGTACCCGAGTATCAGTTTGAACCTTGTTCCTTGATCATGTCTAGGTCGGTGTTCTTTGAATAACTGCAAATTATACCACAGGCTGCCCTGTCATGAATTACTGTGTCATTGCATGAAGACTATGCAATGCCATACCTCATCTATCACAGTATGCACCCTTGATAGTGCATTTACATTTGCAGAATCCATGGTATACAGCAGCAACTTCTAGAGTACTATACAGAGTGGTTTGTGCTCTAAAATATCCAGTGCAGGCTGCTTCACTTCTAAGTATACAGAGTGTTGTGTGCTGTAACAAAATACAGTGCAGAATACTGCAGTCAAGCAAGATTGTTGAACGGCTGGAAGACCAGTTCCCCAGCACTGACAAATCATATATTCAGATGAATAAACACATTAAAATAAATAGAGGTCCTCTTAATAGGAACATTGTTTTGTCAACAAATGTTTGTTATGTCCCTGAAATATCTTGTAAACCTTGAATAAATCGGTCAATAATAAGGTACCAAGGGCTTCTGATATTTTAATTTGTCATGGTTCCTCTTAAAACAAATAAAACAATGCAGATTCATGCTTTATTCGGAGGAAGTTTATTTATTTTGGTTTGTATTATTGAGACATTTTAAGACTCTCCAAGCAATATTATCCACACAAAAACACTGCAAAGACAGCTGAGTGGTTTGAAGATGCTTCCCTTCATTTAGGTGTTCATTAGCCAATGCTGTTAGGAATGTCTTTACATTAAATGTATCAGGGTTCGCTGTGCTTGTCGAAAACAAAGTTGTAATTAGCATTCCAGAAGCACTCTTTTCTCTTTGGTTTTCTTGTTTTACGTTCTCTGCTATGGTCTGTAGATAGATTATTCATGTGCATAATATTATGCACAAAAGCATATTATATATAATCTTGGGTGAAAGTGATTTGAATTTAAAATCCAGCTAAGTGGAGCAACATGTTATGGCTAGGCTGAGAACTTTTCGATAAAGCAATAGCCAAGCATAGTAGTACATTTCATGATTGTTGCAATATATTTTAGAAATCAATCACAAAGTGTATGAGTTATTTAAGGTTGCACAGTCCGATGGTTTAGAGACTCTGTTTTTGTCTGAAATGAATATATTAGGTTGATCATTATTATCTACCTGACTATAGCTTGAAGTAACTGTTATAATATTAAATGGAAAACCTAAAAAGTGTTTGAAGTGAAAGTAACTTTATCTAAGTTATACATGTAGAATAAATTCTAGTTATTTGTTTTAGTTTAGAAAATGTGAATGCTTCATCGGACTATGCAGCTTTATTGCAACAAAACTATGATACAAGTAATTACAAAGGAAACAAACCCATGTATAAATCTGACAACAGTTTCCTAAAATCTACTAACTTTTCACCATCAATCAATGGAAGGGGCTATGCCTACTGAGCATTGCAGTGAGTTCAAGTCAACTTTTATTTAGGACATTAGCTCCTGCAAATAATACTATGATTTGGTTTTAAACCAATGTAGCAATTTATGTGGCTTAAACTGATTTGATAGCTAGGCCTACTTGCAGCTTTCACTTATAACTTGATCGATTTTGCTTTGAATTGAAATCTCAGTCCGTCCATGCGAGATGACAACCATTGCAGAAGCAGGGACATGAGCACTATCATTGTTGGATTAGTGCGACCATTATTCTCTGCCCCAGACACAATCATGGATGGTTGGTATTCTTTACAAGTAGAAGATGTTAACTGACATCCCTTATGAGCATCATATTCTCTATTAAGGTAACACTTTAGATCCACAATGGCATGGTATGTGCAGTGTACAACATACATACATCCTCTACAGCTGGGCATCTCCCGGTCCAGTTTTCCAGTGGTAGGACATTTTGTGAAGCATCGCACCGATGACGCCATTATCATACCTGAATAGGACAATTAATGTTACAGGATTAGCCTACATACTACATTCCCACAATCAGAGTAGATCTACATTAAATGTGGAAATAGGACCCCAATGTGTGGCTCATTGGTCCCTTACCCTGAGTCCCAATGAGCAGTAATGAACACTGTTACATAAGTGTCTCTCATAGAGATGTTGTTTAAGACAACCTATCAAACTCTATATTGTAATAAAGAGCAATAATGCCTCTATACGATGAACACTTTTGGTACCAACAGCTATGACGGTTTGGGTGATATGGCCAAACAACATTTTTTGTAACAGGCTATGGTAGATACAAACTAGAGTAATATATTCAGGTCATTAGATTTCAAATCATGTGTAGGCCGAGGGCTATATTTCCATAACCCTGGCAACCGACAATTTGGATTGTTGACCAAATCTGTCTTAGAGACAGTGCTGCGTGAGTAACTACATGTTTACCTACCATTAGTCATTCGTGTAATAAAGATTGTTAAGCCGCGTACACGTAGTGCAGTTGTATTCAGCATTTCTCCATCACCTGGTTTGTAGAAGAACCTTGTAAACATAGTTGATATAATAGGGCCTACTACTAGCTGAATTATAAATAGGGTACTTATTTATTTGTTTCCTTCTTAATTCTTGTAATTATTGATTCACAATGTATTCAAAGCCTTAGACATGTCGTAATAGGCCTACACACAGTAGTAAAATTATCTAGGCCTACTTATGCACCTCATGGCGCTAGGCTGGGATGTTCAGGTGACACCCATGTGATATAAAACACTATAAATTATCATGTATTTTACTTTAAATAATTATAATATCAGGTGGTAGGCCTATGCAACTGGGTACCTGCATATGTTGAAGTTAGGCCCCAGCCACAAAAACAAAATGAGCTACATCCGAGCAAATACCTGTTTTATTGATAAGCAAGATGCGTAGGTGGTCTTTCCAGTGTGCAGTTTTTATTGATATTGAAATAGAGTTGCTGAAAGGGAAGATAATGCAACCAAACAATATGCTGGTCAGTTAATTCTCACAATGAGACTTTCAAAGTAAATTAAGCTATATGATTTAATACATTCTTCACTCAAAAGTAGCTGGCTATTGTAGATAAATATGTGATCAATATATTTAGCACATTAGATTTCAAATCATGTGGATATATCCATAACCCTGAAATGCATAGCTTTTCCTAATCCTGTCTCAGAGACAGTGTGGTCAGAGAAACTATATGTTTACCTACCATTTGTAAATTTGTCCACATCTTTTTGTAAGCCGCTTGCAAATAGTGCAGTTATATTTGGCCTTTCCGCATCACCTGTTTAGTAGATTAATCATGTAAACATAGCTGATAGTAGGCCCCCCTACTAGTATCTAGGATTATTAATAGGGTGTTGTGGCACCTATTTATTTGTTTCCTTCTTTCCTTAAGGTAGCAGTAGAGTGTTAATGTTTATATGGAAAACAGCGTCAGTAGGATATTAGCTGACACTTTTGAAGGGAATGAGGTGTTTAGCACTCGAAATGCTAATTCATGGTGTGTTATTATATTATTATGTTGCTTGAGGGTATTCAATCTGGGGAGAGGATGAGGTGCATGAAAGCGTTGGGGTCCATGAGCGGTTCAGGTGTAGCAGCGGAGAGGGGTTCCCTTCAAATCAAATCAAATCTTGCAATTCCTTGACAGCTGACAATGTGACATCGGGTGACTGTAATGGCTGTGCATTCTACTGGTTTACTATAGACACTAACTGAGAGACCATGCTGGATCCTGGAAACTATGTTTTCAAGTCTTTATTTAGTAGGTGAAACAGCACCATTCATTATTCGCTTTGTCAGATGGCTCAAAAGTGCAGCATATATCATGACACTTATGTAACAGGATGAAATATGAAGTGAACAAGCAATTAACAGGCATGAGCAAGAAGTGAAATGAGGAGGGATGAAGGCTGTAGGCAAGTATTTTTTTTGCACCTAGTGTGATGTAATTGCTTGTTGCTGAGTGAGTAGGCCTACTATGTATGTGATCTCAATATTGTCAATGATTGGTCACTTTGTTGTCTTGATGGATATCAAGTCGGTATTCTCGATCTGCAGCACTGGATAATTAATTTGTGCACAAATGTCCACGTTGAACAGGAAGGATCAAATCTAGGTAAGTGTCTTACTTTTATAAATCTTATGCATTCGTCGGACTATTCAGCTTTTATGGACATTCCTATGATGGTGCTTTTATTATCAGGAATGCATACTTTGACTTAATCTTGAGCACATTTCCAAATGTGAAGGTGAACTAGAATCAAACCGCATTCATCATAATATATTCAATGAATGGAAAACATCAATTTCTTCACATGGAATCTGCACTACCATGGACAATATGGCCCATATTCCTTGAAGCAATGCCAGCAATGGTTATCATTCACTTAGATTAAGTTCACACACAGATACATCCCACTGAAGTCAAGTCAGTTAGCTTAGCAGTTGAGTGAAATATTTGCCAAGAAGAGAGTACAGTAACAATTTTCTGCAGAAATGTAGTGCATGGGTTCAGACAGTAAACTTACTACATTTCCCTGGAACGACCAGCAAGAGTAGATACAGAGCAATCAACACCCCCATTGCAGAGCAGTCCAGTAGCAATTAAGCTGTGTGTGGTGTTTTGGAGATTAATAAATTACCAAGTCACTGCTGCCCTGTTTTTAGTCCACGATTGAGTTGGCGATACATACAATAGGTAGGGGCAGCCTGCTGGCATGTTGCCAAGCACTGAGTAAAATTAGTAAATTGATGTTTCTTCATTGTTTCTAACTCCACACACAGGTGATATATATGATATTATAATGTATGTTGATATAAAGAGGAAGACTGATTCTTGACTTCTATATGATTTTCTTGTTAATATCTTTATTTAACAATGTTTTTTTTCTCTGCAATTGAAAAATGTAGTTTGACCAAATTATGTGCAGTCAAGAGAAATTACTAACAAAAAATACAAAACTTTAAAGGTTCTATGAAATATATATTATCACCTCAATATTAAATTGTAACCAACACACAAAACAGTTACTCAAGGTAGTTAAAAACTGACTTTTTGATTGGTCTGTTGATCGCCTGCTCCAAAGCTCTATAAACAACATGGGTTAAGGCCACATGTGTAGTAGTTGCATTGATGCTGGACAGATGTCACTACTGTTTTCCAGTCAAGATTCATAGGGGTGGCTTGAAGGTCCCCATTCCTCATCGGTCCCCAGTTTTCCCTAATTGAGAGCATTAACTGGCCACCATCTTGTTTGTTTGCATTATCTTTCAGTTCAACAACTCTAGTACAAAATAGGCCTATAGATAAACACTGCATTGCTTATAGATGAAACAAGTTTTCGCTCAGATTTACACAGGGTTGTCATTCACCAATAGTATGGATAGGGCTGCATTTTTTGTTTTATCTTGTAAACATGTTGGCGCTCTTGCTAATCGAAAATTGCACTATGCTTTTTTGCATTGAATGCTGCATCTATGGAACCTATGTGCACATTTAATGTAACTCTACTCTGATTATGTGCAGGTACTATGTAGGCTAATCCTGTAGCATTAATTGTCCTATTCAGGTATGATGATGATGTCATCAGTGGTCGGCTTCTCAAAATGTCCTACCACTGGAAAACTGGACCGGGAGATGCCCAGCTGTAGAGGATCTGTGTATGTTGTACACTGCGCATACACCACCATTGTGGATCGACAGTGTCAACCCTTTGACTTTAATGCCTAAATTAATTATGCTTGGCTTCTCAGACAAAAACAGAGTTTCAAAACCATCAGACTGTGCAACTTTAAATAACTCATACACTTTGTGATTGATTTCTAAAATATATTGTGATAATCATGAAAATGTACTACTATGCATGGCTTATTGCATTACAGACAAGTCATCAGCCTAGCCCTAACGTGTTGCTCCACTTAGCTGGATTTTAAGTTCAAGTCACTTTCCCCCAAGATTATATATAATATGCTTTTGTGCATAATGTTATGCACATGAATGTTCTATCTAGCAGACCACGGCACAGAAAGTAAAACGAGAAAACAAAAGAGAAAAGAGTGCTTCTGGATTGCTAATGAGAACTTTGTTTTCGAAAAGCACAGTGAATCCTGATCCATTTAATGTAACAACATTCCTAATAGCAGTGGCTAATGAACGCCTAAATGAACCGAAGCATCTTCAAACCACTCAGTTGGCTTTGCAGTGTTTTAGTCTGGAAAATATTTATTGGAGAGTCTTATAATGTCTCAATAGTACAAACCAAAATAAATCAACTTCCTCTGAATAAAGCATGAATCTGCATTGTTTTATTTGTTTTAAGAGGAACCATGCAAATTACACTACCAGAAGCCCCTGTTACCTTGATCTTGACCCATTTATTCAAAGTTTATGAGCTTTTTCAGGGACATTACAAACATTCTTTGACAAAATGATTTTCCTATTAAGAAGACCTCTATTTATTTTAATGATTTATTCATCTGAATATATAATTTGTCAGTGCCAGGGAACTTGTCTTCCAGCCATTCAACAATCTTGGTTGACTACAGTAATCTGCACTGTATTGTGGTGCAGCACACAACACTCTGTCCGATTAGAAGCAGAGCAGCCTGCACTAGATAGTTTTGAGCACCAAGTGCACTGTATAGTACTAGAGAAGTCGGTGCTGTATAGGGCCTACCATGGGTTATATTGATGTAAATGCACTATCAAGGGTGCATACTCTGATAGACAAGGTATGGCATTGCATAGTCTTCATGTAGTTACACAGTAATTCACAATAAGACTGGGAGTGGTGTAATTTGTATTTATTCAAAGAGCAATGACCTAGACATGAGTAACATGGTTCAAACTGGTACTAGGTTGCTCAATCACACCGTTCAAAATGGCTTTCTGGTGAAGGGTGAGAGTCAGCAACAATAGTGATCTGCTCAACCTCACAGGTTTCTGTATAGGTGGTGACTGACTGTTAGAGCAACAAACCAGTTCTGATGTCAGTGCCTGCAGGAATAACCCAACAATGACCTGTTGCAACATCATCAACTAATGTGCAGTGACTGTATTATTAAATTCCACAGGAGACAGACTGCTGAAAATATGGCACTCTATAGAACTCTGAGGGCGTGAGCCCGCAGAACAATCGAAGAAGCATGGAGGCAGTGTTTGAGACAATTTGTTTCTAGCATCACCATGTGCATGCCAGTCTGGACAATGATAGGAAGAATCAAATGAAGGAAAAGTGATTCTTCTGTAGTCCATCACTTGAAACACAACGGCACCATTCTCACATGACTCGATGAAATAAGTGAAGAATTGGCTTGCTGTTTGCTGGAAACTTGTCTTTGGGAAAAACTGCCTCCTGGGCTTTCTGGCTGTCAAGGAACACCAAGAGCTCTTAGACTGTTCCTCTGATGGCGAGGAACACTACAACTCCCCATTCAGTATGGGTGAGATTAAGTGTTCTTTGGAAAGCTTGCATGATACGGCAGTTGGACCTGATGGAATTCATTATCAATTTTTTAAACATCTCCGAGAAGCTGCACTAAGACTGTTGCTTCAACTCTTCAACAAAATCTGGGAGTCAGGTGTCATCCCCGCCTCTTGGCGGGAGGTGACAGTAATACCGATTCCCAAACCTGGTAAAGACCAAAGTGAAGCCAAGAATTATTGTCCCATAGCCCTCACAGGCTGCAACCTTAAAACAATGGAGCATATGGTAAACAATTGCCTCGTCTGGCTACTGGAGTCAGGACACCACCTCTCTAACCTCCAATGTGACTTCAGACTGGGTCACAGCACCCTCCACCATTTGGTTCCCATGGAGACTTTCATAAGACATGCTCTCCTTGAGAAGATGCATGTTGTCACTGTCTTTTTCGACCTCAAACAAGCCTATGACACAACGTGGCAGCACTGCATCATGGAATATCTCCATGCGATCGGCTTTCGTGGCCACTTGCCAATTTTCATCAAGAACTTTCTAGTGTTCAGGTATTTCCACATCTGTGTCAAGATTACCTATTCCAGCTTACTCTCACAGGAACTAGGAGTACTCCAAGGCAGCATACTGGCAATGACCCTTTTCAGGGTCGAGGTCAACCGTATTGAGAGACAGCTACAATTAAGCATAAATGGGATCCATCGATGGTCATTTGTGAACGGATTAACATTTTCCAAAACCAAAACAGTCTGCATGCACTTCTGCCTGCTGCATACAATGCATGCAGAACCGGAGCTGACCCTTGATGGGGATCCCATTAAAGTTGTTGATGAAATAAAATTATTCAGCCTCATTTTCAGATGCCTGAAAGCGCTAGATATTCTGGGGGTGCTGCCCAGCTCAGAGTGGGGAACAGAAAGAGATGTTCTGCTCTCAGTGTACCGAACCTTGGTTCGGCCACGAGTGGAGTGTGGCAGCACAGTATACGGTCCCCCCACAAAATCGTATGTTGGGCTGCTAGACATGGTGCACCACCAGGGGCTGTGCCTGACCCTTTGGGACTTCTGGACCTCACCTGTTCAAAGTCTCTACGTCAAAGCCAACAAACTATCACTTAACAACAGGAGAACCAGACTGGCCATGCAAGAAGTAGGCCTAGTCAAGATAAAAACCAGTGCATTGAATCCTGCACAAAAGTGTCTATTCGAGCCACACGATGAATCCAGGTATGAAGCCAGGCTGAATTATCTCTGGCCATTGAGAATCCAAATGAAACCTCATCTTGAGACCTTAGGCATGGATTTGGACGTGTTGGATGATGCCAAAGTCCCAGAACATCCCGTTTGGTGGTTGAGGAAGCCGTCGGTTATCTTTTGACTCATGGAACTGAGGAAGTATGGGACACATCCACTTGAATACCAAGGACTACATGCAGAGATCCAAGGCCAGGTTCAAGACCACCTCTCCATATACATTGATGGTTCAAAAGGCCAAAGCCAGGTAGCTGCTGCAGCAGTTTGCCGATGGAAAGAATTTCCACAGTGGTAGCCCAAGCACTCTTTCTGGCATTTGAGTGTATTGAGGTTTCCAACCACACTAAGTATGTTATATACAGTGATTCATTCTCCTGCCTCCATGCTGTTGTTGGACTGAAAACAGACCACCCTATTCTTGGAAAAGTCATTTATAAAATGAATCAACTGGCAACAGGGACACAAATGAGCTGATCGGGCTGCGAAGAAGGCCCTAAACTGTCATCTTGAACCAGGTGTGATCCCTCACTCTGATCTGAAACCACTAATAGCCACCCACATCAAATCAAAATGGCAACATGGGAGGGATGAAAACATTAATAAACTGCAAGAAATTGAACTGTCTGTGGAAAATCACCACATACTCATGTGGGAGATCGGCGATACCCAGTGGTCCTTAGCCGCTGCTGTATTGGCCACTTGTGTCTTACACATGCTTTTCTGCTCAAGGGAGAACCACCCCCTGAATGTATTGGGTGTCAGCCCCCGCTGAGACTCAAACAGATTTGACTAAGTTGTGTTGATTTGTTGGGCCTGCATCAACAATTTTACACTGCAGACAGTATACATGACCTTTTTACTAAAGTAAAACAGAAAACATTTTAGCCTTTTTGAGGGCAGCTGGACTGTACCACCTCATATAGTTTACTAAATAAATTCTAGTCAATTATTAATACAACTTTTCTTTGTCTATGGGAATTTGTTTCCCTTGACCACAAATATATGATTGTAAGCTTTCTAATTTAATGAGTGTCTATTGGCACATAATTGATTGTCTGCTTTTACATGTAAAAGCGATGTATAGTATTTCCGGGTTACTCGGCCGCTCAGAGCTCCAGAAAATACCATACAACTATCCCCTTCGTATCACCTATGATGCCTCCCTTAATCAACCCTTAGTCATACCCATCAACAAACTCATAAGGAAGAAAGGTAAGACAAGTCATGCAGGTTAACAGTGAAGAAGTTGTGATTTATTGG